>VWPW01013611.1:0-17594 GCA_013389825.1 Crypturellus undulatus | reverse complement strand
CTGCTCTCCCTAATTGGAAACGCAGTTTTCATTGCTTGATGGATTGACTGCCTGACTGGGGGCTGCTGTAGGCGCCTGTTTCCACGAGGAAAGTGGGAATGTTCTGCCGATGCGGAGCCGATGAGGAGGCCGATGTGGAGAGGGCGGCATCCTCCTGCCTCGGAAGGAGGCTGGAATTAAGGGGCTTTCCCTGCTCGTTGGCGAGTGCTGCTCTCTTTGCAGTCTCAGAGCGACCGCACATTTAATGCACATTCGCCTTAACTGCGACTTTAACCTATGCACCGTATTCTCAAGTATCCGGATTTCCTGAAGTAGCGTGTTCAAATCCCCGTGGGATGAATTCATCTGCTCTGGCAGTTTTATTCTTTTCATGTTTGCAAACTAGATGCCTTACCCAGATGTTTGAGCACACTGTTCTTTCCTTCGAGGTGTTGCTCTCCTATCCTGTACATTAATTGCCAAACAGACTCCTGTTGCTATACAAATGCATTTCACTATTGATTTCACATCCTTAGGAGGAGCCTAGGTGCTATTAGTTCAGACTGTTTCCTCCTTTTCCCATTGCCTGTTCAATACTTTTACTCGTCTTGTTCACTTAAGTGGATGAAATTGTGTGTTTAGGTTTGTGTTTTACTTGACCAGAAGAAAACTTCATTGAGAATCACTGCAAAAAAGCAAAAAGAAACCATCTTCCCCCTTGCTCTTTAACAGAGCTTTTCTGCTTTGGGTCTCTTGATTGTTAGCAGGTAATTACTGAACTTAGTTGCAAAGAGTTTGGCAACATTGTCATATCTGGAGTGCTAAATAAATGTGAGTTACTGCACATTTCTGATAGAAAATTGGAGGCAGTAATTTTAGTGGGAGAGCATTATATCCAGCAAATGCTTCCTGTGCAGGACTGGAATGTTAAGTGAGACTTCTGCATGCATTTAAAATACTGGATTTCTCTGCAATGCATTATATAATTATACTGTGTGTTAAATGGCCACCCACATTTTCTATACTGAGTCTGAATTGTTTTTGTAATTCGTAGGATTCCACAGCTGGAAAATGACAATGCCAAGCTCTTAAATACTGTGCTTTTAGTGCTAACTCTGCTGCAGTTAATGGAAAATATTAATGAAAGCAAAAAGCACATTTCTGTCAAGTGCTTTACAATAAGTCAAAAGTGGGAGGCAAAACTAAGCTCCTGTTGGGCCATGTGTGGGACCTGAGCGCTGCAGATGGGCACTTGGGGAGGTTGTGAAAAAATCTCTTATTTCTCAGCTTCTTGGGAGAGAGGGCTGGAGTTATGGAGGGAGAAACGGACTTGGAAAAGGAGTAAGAGGGTGTGGAGGATGCACGAGGAGGCACCCAAGGAAGGGCTCGTGGCTCCGCTCCGGCCGCGCTGCGGCTGTTCCCGTCCATCGCGCACGTCCGAGCTGGGCTGTGGAGCCCCCGTCTTGCTCCAAGCACTGGGGACGTCTGTGTCCCCGGCCCATGGGAGCAGGACGCACCAAGGGAGGGTCGTGCTGGCGACTTTCTTGCTGAGCTGCTGTTGACTTAGGAAATTTAGAGGTTTAAGTTAAGGTTTGGGGTCAAAACAGGAAATTTAGAGGTTTGTTTTGACCCCAAAAGCCCTGACTTGCTCTTCACTGCAGAAGTGAAATCCAGCCACTGCAAATAGTTCTCCAGAGGCATCGTGGTGTCTTTCAAAATGATCATTCCCAGGCTAGTGTTTTTCCAGCTCCATGTTTCTGCAGACTGCGGTAGAGGGATTTTCCTGTGTTTAGAGCTGAAATGAGAATCTGGGGACCTTATCGCAGTCTGTCACTTCAGTGCTATGCACTGCATAAATAAAACTGGGATGGAAGTCCAAAGAACTTTATGGCCTTCCTAACTGCAAGGAATGGGGAGGAAGAGGAGAGACGAGATTGATGTACTTCCACTGCAGCAAAATAGAAATAGATTCTTGGATCCTTTGATTCCTTCAGTCTGAACTTAGGGAGATGTGACCTTTCTTTGATAAAAGTTTCCTCTGGAAAAAAAAAAAAGGAGTGTCAGTGACATAACAATCTTTTTTTAAATGTTCTTAATTTTAAACATTTTTAATGTTTTTTAAATCCCCTCAGTTACAGAAGACTTTTGCAGTAACAGAAGGTTCCTCTTAGACTCCAGCTTTATCCCCTCTCCTGAGCTCTGTATTTTGCTCTAAAGCCTCAACCAGGAGGGTCTCGTGCTCCTGGCCCCATTTTTGCTGCCAACCAGTTCGGTCTCTTGGAGCAAGTGACTCTGTTTATGCTGGTACGCTGTTGGTCTCTGTTTTACTTATTTCATAAATGCATCTTTCAGCTGAAATCATATCAAATAGTGCTGTTTTTCACGTGCAAGCAAGAGGAGTTGCGGATGCAGCGCTTCAATTGACTGAGACTCTAGACAAGTCTTTCTGGCACTGCATTTAACCATTAATGGCCACATTAAATAAACGGTAAATTATTTGGGCAACCGCACTGGCTGAGCCTGCTGCCAAAAATGAACCGGAGCCTCAGAATTGCTCAGGTCCCTTTTGTGCTTCAGGTCTGGTGCTTTTTTGGTTATGTTTTTGGTTCGTATTTGGTGACTTGCCCATCTTCAAGGCACGGCTCAGGCCACCGTCCTGCAAACGATGCCGGTGGCTCTGGCAGCGCCTGGTGTGTTGACAGTGCCGGGATGCCTCCGGTTAAACCTCCTGGTCCTTTGCAAGTTGGGTTTTGTGGCTTTCTTCCCTGTTTTCTTGGCTGCGTTTCCCCCTAACCGTCTCCTGTTGTGCAGTTTGCATCTGGTTGGGGGCTCCAAAGCTTTTTGTAAAGCTCTGAAGCAGGAGTGTCTTGGAGGAAAGGGACTTTCCTCCGTTTTCCAGACGAGCCGTGGAGGTGCATTCCCGAGGGAAGGGCATTGCTCATCTTAACTCCGAGTTGGCACTTGGTCTGCACAGGATTCCTGTTGCTCTGGTGCCTCTCCTGCTGCTTCCCTGCGCTCCGGTGGAGCTGTTTCTGGCTCGCGGTCCTCGAGTAATCACTGGTATTTGAGGAAACCTAATAACTGCTGCCGTGTCGCGCTGGGAGCCGTGGGGTTGCATGCTGCGGAGGAAATGAAATGCTCGGGAAAGGGCTAGCCCATAAAAAGCAGCAGTCGACTTTATTCGAGGCCAATTAAATAGGGGGCTAGAGGGGACCCCTCGTTTAAAAACCAAGCAAAGCAGGAAAATGTGCTCTGTTAGGAGACAGGTAGTCTGAATGGGTCTGCTGGTGCTTCAATGTCTTGAGTTTAAAGCAGCGTTTGAGGACTGAGGGGTTGCACTGGAGGGCTGTGGAAGGTGAAAGGCTTCAGGTTTCCTTGGAAGAACGCGTGGATTCCCATTCCTGTGCCATTTCTGGAAGATGGTGGTGGCACTGGTGAGCCACCCTCTCGCAGCAGTCGAGAGCTGTGCTGGCTTCCGAGCCCTGCCATTCTCTGCTGTCTTCAATGGGACACCGTGAAGCAGCTAGAGGGGACATGAATCCTCTGCAGCCTCCCTAAATCCTTGGGGTTAGACTTTGGAGCAAGGCAGGGATTGTAACAGCGTCCTCAAATGTGCTCCAAGACCACCTACTTATTCATATAGATCACTAATAACTGTCAGATGGAAATGGGTTTTGAACAGCATAAAGTCACTGTGTCTTCACACTGGTGACCAAGAGAGGAGGCTCTGGATGCCACAGATTCCTTCTTGCATCCCTGGTGACTCTTGGCGTGGGGAAAAAGGGTTTCTCGGATTCAACAAGTCCTGCGGAGGGCTGTGAATGAGCAGTGGGTTGATGCTTTACCAACTCCTGCTTCTGTGGGCGATGGTTCTTCCGAAGATGCTCTTCGCTGAGCGCACGTATGTTGAAACCTGCCTGGCAGCAGGACAACGTGCAAGAACTTGGGTGGTCTGAGCAAGCATCGAGTAGTTGATCTGTTTAATGGCTCTGTGCTTTGATACTGACCTCTCTCTGCAGCCTGTCTGTGTTGCTGCTGCTACCCTGCCACCACCAAGGTTTCTTGCAGCTCGGCTCCAGAACCTGCCGCAACTTCCCTGCGGATTCCCTGGCTATTGGATGCACGTTTAAGTGTTCCCTGTGCGTTCTCTGTCTTGCAGCATCTGGAGAGGGCCAAATGTGAACTGCGTGGACAGCACCGGCTACACTCCGCTACACCACGCTGCTTTGAACGGGCACAAGTGAGTTGTCTTTTAATGCCTTTTATCACAGAGAAAGCAAGGTGCTTTGCAAACTGGTTTCTGTATGAATCTCGCACCAATCTGGAGCTATTTCCCACTAAAAGGGTGGCAGTGGTGCAGAACTGCACCATCTTCAGGCCAAGAAGTGAAAATGCAGAGGCAACAGTTGCAGAGCATTGTTTTATACATATATATACTTTTTTTTCTTTAATTTGGCAGAATATCGAGCCTTTCATCCACCTCTTTATTTGCAAATGGTTTGGGTAACATGTAAAGAGGTCTTAAAGATGGGTTCTGCAGCCTGGTTTCTAAAGTATTGCTGTACATGCACCACTTAANAATTTGGCAGAATATCGAGCCTTTCATCCACCTCTTTATTTGCAAATGGTTTGGGTAACATGTAAAAAGGTCTTAAAGATGGGTTCTTTAGTAACAGTCTTCTGCAGCCTGATTTCTAAAGTATTGCTGTACATGTACCACTTAAATTTGCTTTTGCACATTATATATACATTTCTACATTTGTAGTCTTCAGTATAGTAGATCTTGTGTTTTTCACTGCTGCCTAAACTACTGGGAGATTGGATAAAGCTAAAAATCTTCATTCAGCTTCACTGTGCTGATTCAATTCACTTTTCACCAGAGTGGCTAGCGGATGACTTCTGTTTTCAGCTACATTAGTACAAAAATAACAGGCTGTTTCTAAGCTCATCTCAACAGTTTTTCATTCTTTCTTCTTTGGGCAGCATTTATAGGCGCATATTAAAATCTCATTTCAAAGTAATCCCTGAAGTATTCTTCAGGTGATTTAAAAAAAGAAAATGGGGGTGTAAAACCCTATGTGACCAGGGGCAGGATCCCTCCTGGACTCACATTTCTTCTCTTGCAGGGACGTGGTGGAAGTTCTGCTGCGGAACGACGCTCTCACCAACGTAGCGGACTGCAAAGGCTGTTACCCTCTGCACCTGGCAGCGTGGAAAGGAGACGCAGACATCGTGAAACTCCTCATCCACCAAGGGCCTTCGCACACCAAAGTGAATGAGCAGGTCTGCGCGTTGCTCTGTAATGCCACGTGCCATTGAGTCACCTCGTTGGGATGTAGAAAGACCCTTTCAGCTGCCTCCTGACCCTGCCCAATCTGCTAGCGAGTGCTGTAGAGTCCTGCTTGCTAATAGCATAAGGAAGGGGCTGTCTAAAGCAAAACCTCCAGCCCGAGTTAGTGATAGAGTGTGACAAGTATATATGTTTATCTGCATAAAATTATACGCTACAAGAACCACTGAGCACGTAGGAAGTGGTCTCCTGCTTTCATACTGGGCTTCTAAAACTAACACGAATGGTTTTTCCTTTCAGTTGCTGAATAACTGAGAAGATTTCTAGAACTATCAAAGGATCCCACTGGCTCCCTCCTTTGGGGAACTAATCAAAGCAGCTTCGTTTAGTCTTTGTTTGGCCCTGCTCTCTTAGCTCCTCTCCTGGCTTGTCTCCAGCACTTGCTCCAGTTAACTAATTTGGAAGTTGTAAGACGATTTTAGCTCTACCTGGCTCCAGATAAATCCCTAACTTAATAAGATATTTTCTCATTCAAGCAAGGAAAAAGTCATGCGGATTTCTTCCGTTTGTCAACCTGATGGCTTTGGGGCTAAGATGCAGATGGATTGATTTATATAAAAGGCTGTTCTGCACAGCAGGGCTAGCTGAGCTCTGTTGCTGAGCTGCCTGCGACCGAGCAAGCTTGGGCAGACGTGCAGTAACATGCTCAAATCTTCAAATCGGATGCTATGAGCTGCAACAGACCCTTGGTTGTCCTGTCCTGGACACAGGAATGTCCCTGTGTCTCCACTCCTAAAACACACAGGTTATCAGACAGGTAGAAGGGAGGAAATCAAAGCAACTTTGGCTGCCTTCATACCATAAGGCTGAAAATGTATATTTGTTAAGAAAATAGCAAAGATATTCACAAGTAGCACAGATATTCCTGGCTCAAGCTTAACAAAACCAGTCAGATAAGGTCAAGCTGAATGATACGGGGTACCTTTAGTTTTTGCTGTATAAGGGATAGATCAAAATTAAACTATTTCAGAAGCTGAGTAGCTGGCTCCCTGGGAGGAGCTGAGTTTAGGAGCATTAATCCTGCTTCCACCCATGCTTTGGGGGCACCAAAGTGCCCTAAGCTTTTTGTTCCTCAGTGCAAAATAGTTAAAGTGCTTCCCAGGGTTGTTCTAAGGCTCAACGATGCCTTCTAGAGCATCATAAAATGAAAAATACTGTGGTAGTGCAAAGCACTCCCACCCCTCCATTCATCAGGAGTAACTAGCAGCATGTGTTTTAATGCCTTTGTTGACGGCTTTCTAGTTTGAGGCTGTGCTTAATAACAATAATGCCTCCAGGCACAGCTGCAGGCTTTGGGTCTGTTTAAATGGGTTTAAGCAGTGTAGTAAACTGGTTACACTCGATCTGATAAGAACTGACTGAGGGGCCTGAGTGGAGCTGCTGTCACAGGAGGACAGGTAGAGGGGAAGCCTTTGCATAAGATTAAAAGCTCAGGGCAGTCCCTCCAGGTAATGTTTCCTTAATGTCCCTTTAGTGGAATCCTTTTTATGCGGCAGCAGCCTGTGCTGCTTGTGTTTGGAGTCCTGTAAATGAAGTGCCAGTGGTTCAAGTTACAGGAACGGGCAGCTGGAATGGCTTCTGCTGCCCATAGCTCTTGACTGGAACAAGACGCTGCGTGTTCTGTCACTTCCACCCCTTGGGAGTCACCCATTGCTTTGTTGCTATATCTCACCCATTTCATTATCACATTTTTTTTTCTTTTCTCCTCTTCCTTTTTGTAGAATGCTCTTGAGATCAAAGAACTCAAAAAGTACGGCCCCTTTGACCCATATATCAATGCCAAGGTGTGTACTTTGCTGTCAGCATTTCACTGCATCATTACTTCAAGCTGCACTCGCGTGCTTCCAGGTGCAATGTCATCCAATTGCAGTAATACCTGTTCAGTTTGCAGCTGCTTGGGGAAAAGTAAAATTGCAACCATTTATTTACTGTGGGTTTCTTTCTTCAAAGCAGTTATAGAAACATAATTTAAGGGAAGCTTTTCCCTACTTTCCTGGGGGCTCCTTCATTGCTTAGCCTTGTAGGACTCACGGTGATGGTCAGTTTGCTTGATTTGGCTGGATGACTTCCAAAAGGTAATGTTACTTCAATTCAAATGCTCTAGGTATTGTTTCATGTGCTAATGTTGCTGATAAATGCAAAGAGAAGGAAATTTATTTTCCTGCTTAAACATGGATGCATTTTCTCTGTGGGCTGTTTGGAGTGAATTTTCATGCCTTTTCTCCTATAAAATGCATAATCCTGTATTTGTTGGAATGGACAGCTAATTCTTTTGGTGGTGGCAGGGAGAAGGGAAGGTACTAACACTTACACCTCCCTTCCCAAGTCCTTCATGTCCTGCTTATTGCATCAGTCTCTGTTTTTGGTGTTAAGTCTGCTGTGTCGTCTGACCCTTCAGCCTTAGTCTTCTCTTCTCATTTTCTCGCCTGTTTTGCTCCTCTCTGCTTTTAGCTGTTCTTGAGCTACAAAAAGGCACAACATAAGCACTTTAGGATGCACTGAGGCTGAGCAGTTGTAGGAGCAAATGAAGTTCCTAGGTCACTTGGTCATTTTTCATTTTTCCTTGCAGTGATCTACAGGCTCATGGTGATATAAGAATTTGCTGTTTTCTCGTGAGATATTTCTGCTTTGAGCCACCGCACCACAGTTGCTTCCAGACCGTTGTTTTGGATGCAGCCACCCATGGCACATTTGTTTCTCAGAGTTCAGTTAAAATATCCGCTCTGCTTCCTCTGCGGTACCTTAAAAACCCATTCAAAATTCCTGAGCTTTCCAACCGCTGGGAATTAAGTTCATTGTTTTTGCAGATTGCCATTTCAAGCAGTATTCTAGTGTGTACCACTTTAAGCCTAAATATATTTACGTGAAGCTCATCCTTAGCTGTGATTTTGACAAAAAATCCAGCTTGGAATTTTACAACAGCACATGAACATTGTGGGAAGCTGAGCAATTGAACCATCTGAAAGAAGCTATCTAAAGTATTGATGATGAAGTAAATCTTGCAGTATTCTAGTATTAAAATGTTGAATGGGAAAGCTGTGTAAGGACGAAGCTGAGCTAGCTTTCTTGAGCAGTTTCTTTAGTAGGTATTTAGTTTGACAATGCTTCTTGGGAATAAGACTAGTGCCTTTGAAACCCCTGCCTTGGTTTTAAGAAGACAGACCCGGCTTATTTCACAGATAGGGTCATGGGAAGTTGTGACCATCTTTTTACCAGTTTTTGCTGAGGTTTGATGAGGAGCGTGTGAAATGGTCCCTTTCCTGTAAACCTTGATGGGTTTTTTGGTAGGCTTGTTGCAGGCTGCAAGCAAAAGCTCAGGTGCAGAGCGTAAGGCCCTTGCTTAGTTGGTGCTTGCAGCTTCTCAGCTGCCATGCAGAGTGCAGTTTAATTGTGATCAGAACAAGCTGTTCCATCTTTCCAAACATTTGCGGAAATTTAGAAGAGGGAAAAGCATTTTATATATGCCTGGCTACAAACCAGACTTCGTATTCTGCTTAGGAAAAGCTAAGGAAGGCAGAAGCTTCTCACCCTCCTAAAAGCAGGAGAAATAGTTAACTTTCTGGCATACCCCTTCACCATCTTTTGTTGAATATCTGTTTCCTACAAAATGCGTTGAAGGACTTCTGAAAAGCCAGAAGTTTAGGCAAAGAGATGGAGAAGTAGCTTTTCTGCGCTCATTTTGCTGCCTTGGGTTTGCCTGTTTAATCCCCACGAAGGAGCTGAGCAAACGCAGAGCAGAGGAAGCTGCCGCATAGCTCAAGGAGAAACAAACTGCGCTTCACAAACTACCTTTGTCTTTTTTTTAATTAGAAGCAAATGAATAATGCAGATTGGGTTGAAAGTGCTCGAAATCTAGATGGGCTGCGGAGGAGACTGGAAGCCGACCATCTGGAGTCTGCAAATGGCCCTGGGCAGCAAACCCACCTGCAGGGCTCCCAGAAGCTTTTTGGACATATGGGGATCATTTTCTTTTGCTAAAATGTATTAGTGTGTTTGGCAGCGGGCACCTGGAGGAAGGCAGGAGGTCTCTTGATCCTTATTTTCGCTAATAAGGTGCTACTGGCACTTGTGTGTGCCCCAAAAGGAGGAGGAGGAGGAGGGAAGGGGATGGTGACAGGGCTGCTCATGCCCACTCTTGTGGCCTGTTTTGGGCCTGAAGGTTGTGACATGCCTTAGCTGTCACCTTAGGTGTCACCTTCTGCACAAGTTTGGACTTTTACTTCATCTTTTAACCGTGAAACAGCAGCGGGTGCAAGAGGGACATCCATGCTCAGGGCTTCAGTATCAGACATGTCACTAGACCAGTAAAATAGGTGATTTCTATTGATTGGGGGGCATTTTTGTTTGGTTTGGGAAGATAACTTAATAAGTCTGAGCCTTCCTGTGAAGCCCTGTTAGGAAGAGGAGCACAGCTGCTGTCAGAGATGCTGTAAGGAGTTGTAGATGCTCCCTCGTAGTGTGTGATGAGTGTCTAAGGGGTGCAACATGGGGTATCCACTTAGCAGGGCTTGAAAACTTTGATGACACTCATCCCAAGGAGAGGCCCTCGCACTGTTCCTGTCCATGCTTCTTGCATCTCCTGTAAATATGAAGGTTGGAGCTCCTGTGCTCACTGCTGACGCTCCCCTCTGCGCTTGGATATGGGGAAGGGAGGCCGTGTGCCTTGCCGAGAAGAGCTCCAGGATCTTTTGACTGCTCAAAACTCTCCCAAAACGGAGACAAAGAAGGACTCATGCAATAGCAGGAATTCCAGGGCTCGGTCTGTGATGGGAGAAGCCTGTGCTAGAAAGGTTCAAGGCATTGTGACAGTCCCCAGTTCCCTTCCCTGGCAAATAAGACATACAGCCCTGTTAACTGCCTCGAGAGCAGCAGAATAAGCAGAACCATAGGTGTGATGATATCTGTAGTTCTCTATTCTCTCCCCTTTCCCACTCCCTGTGTGTATTTCATGTGCCAACTTTTATTCTGCAGTAACTCCTGTCCGCTTGTATGTCCCTTCCTTCACCATGGCTGCCTCTGCTGCTCCACGTGTCGCGCCTGCTGTTTCACTGTGACTTCTCTGCTAACGTGACGCCGTGTTTTCCATGCCTCCTCCGAGCCCTCGGCGCTGCATGCGGCTGCTCCCGGCCTCCGGAGCGCTTGCTTTTTTCCCCAGCCGTGTTCGGGGAGCCTCTCCGGAGCCTCCCGCTTCCCCGTCTCTTTTCACGTGGCTGAAAAATGATGCAGTCAAATACCCAATAGAAGCGAGGGGAGTTTGCATGCGTGACCCTTGTAATCCCTGGCAGGATTTAACACGATAATAGAATTAAAGTCCCTGTAGAACGTGACAAGTTCTGCAGCTTGTTTGTGAAATGGTGCAAAATATTGACCTCCTCTGCAAACTGCAATCCGAAGAAGTATGCACACTTGCAAAGCTCCCAGAGCAATGCTTCTGATCTATCAAAATAAGGACTTTTCCCTTTTTAATGGGAACTGTCCTTAAAATGATCAACTGCATTATGAATCTTTCATAAAAAGTTTGTGTAGAGTCTGTAAGGAAGTTGTTTTGGACCTATTAAATCCCTAGATAAGTGTTTCCAAAGACCTTGCCCAGCGGTTCCTCCCTGTATAGCTCTCAGTAGTGAAACTAGAAGCTTGAGGTGAATGGGAGTTGAAAGGGAAAAATAAAAGGCAAACCTGTTTCGAATGTGGCAGGGTTCATATTTTGCACCTGGAAATGAAATGCGTAGGTTGTTTGTCCCTAAATACTTTGCACTGCTGATTTTAACCTGACGGATGCTGCATGCGTTAACTGGATGGGGCTTTTGCTGTGGAGGCTTTCACTTGCAGTATTCATTATTATGGAATTATCATTATTATTGGGTATTTTTTCCTTGCTGGTTTACCCGAGACCTTGATGGTGAAAGGCTTGTTAGCGGAGTGATCTACCTGCCTTGCTTGATAACCTCTTAATTCACAAACTGCATGCGGCTTTATGCACCCTCTTTCTACTCTGACCAGCTTGCGAGCTGCAGCCAAGGTGGAATGACTGTTATAATCAGGATAAGTAGGATTCGGAACAATTGAAGTTTAAATCTGAAACGATGACAATTAAGCTAAGCAAGGAGAATTCATGCTGCAGTTTGCCTCTTGCCTACTGCAGTCCTTAATTTGATGTCCCAAAGTGCGGGATGCTGCCAACGGATAAAGCAGGTGGCTTTCCCCAAGACCTAGCAGAACTAATGGGAATCCAAATACGACTCAAAAGGCCCTTAAATGTTAGTATGGTCTCTTGCCTCTGACCTTAACGCTTTGAAAGCTACCGCACATATAGCATCTATTTCCCACAGAATAGATTTCCCATGTATGAGTAAAGCTCATTGCTCTGAATGTTTGTTTTGAAGCTTCTCCAAGGTTTTCCTGGGTGGGTTGGTTGATGGATTTTAAGGGGATATCTGTGCCTGGTGAACGGCATGCTGAAATGACACGATGCAAACATTGCCCTGGGCTCCGATGGAAGCCTGGGCTCTCTGCTTCCCGTCCGCTTGTTTGTCTTGGTTTTGCATTTAAACTTCAATGGTTATAGCGGGCCGCGGAGCAGCTCCGGGCGTCCCAGCTCTGACGCGCTGCCGTTTGTGACCCTGCAGAACAACGACAACGAGACGGCGCTGCACTGCGCGGCCCAGTACGGCCACACCGAGGTGGTGAAGGTGCTGCTGGAGGAGCTCACGGACCCCACCATGCGCAACAACAAGTTCGAGACCCCCCTGGACCTGGCGGCGCTCTACGGGAGGCTGGAAGTGGTGAAGATGCTTTTGAATGCCCACCCCAACCTTTTAAGCTGCAACACTAAGAAACACACTCCGCTGCACCTGGCAGCGAGGAACGGGCACAAAGCTGTAGTGCACGTGCTCCTGGATGCTGGCATGGACAGCAACTATCAGGTATCATCTCGTGTGTCAAGGGTTGCACGGCTTGCTGGGGGGACCGAGAACCTTCTAGTGTCAGGGAAAAGTAGAGACCCTTCCTGCCAGAGGGGTCCTTTCTGAAAACCACTTGTCACTTGGGTGCTTTCACGTCGCTAACTTGTGTGTGGTCATCCCTCGTGTCCTTGTCAGGGCATGATCCCTCCTGAAGCCTTAGCAAGGTCCATCTTGGTTTTTAGTCTGAGCCTGCACTCACTTCCAAACTGTTGTAGTAGTGTGGACAGTTTCACTGTAGATCTTGTCGCATTTTTTTTATTTCTAATGCAAAATATTTATCACTTCTGTAAGCGTCTACATCAGTCTTCCATCCCCCTTCCCCACTGTCTAGGTTCATGCTATTTTGCTTTTGATTTGCAGACTGAAAAGGGCAGTGCTTTGCACGAAGCTGCTTTATTTGGCAAGACAGATGTGGTACAAATCTTGCTGGCTGCAGGTGAGAGATTGATCCCTTTCCAAAGTAATAATATAGCGATGCCCTCTCGCAGCATTCGAGGAAACCACTTTTTTAACTCCTTCCTGGTGATGACGGCAAATGTAAGCTGTGATTGATTAAAGAGGTAAATTTGCACATAATTAGAAAATGTTCTTGCTTTTGCCATTTCTACACCTATTGCTATAGGTATTGATGTGAACATAAAGGATAACAGAGGCCTGACAGCTCTAGAGATTGTGAGGGAACTTCCTTCTCAGAAGAGCCAACATATAGCAGCTCTCATCGAAGGTAAGTGCTGTAGCATCTGTGAGTAGGAGGGGAGGGTTTTAGCCAAAAATTGTGCTCGTGCAAGCACAAGATTTCCTTTTTTTTCTATGGTCCCAAAAAGCACTGAAAGCAAAGGAGCCTCACGCTAGGTAACGATGGGATTCTTAGAAGGGTGTTGGAAGAAATGATGCTTAAATTGTTGGTGGCAAATCGTCTCCAGAGCACATGCTTGTGGGAGGACTTCCAGGAATGGACTTAAGGGGGGTTAGTTTGCTCGCTTACAGAGTGTGGCATTGCTTTTACAATTTAAATGGGCTTCATTGAGTTTTACTTAAGTTACTTTGTAAGTTAATTAAAATTAAGGATAGTCTAAAATCTGTTTGTAGAAAGCACAGTAAAGGCTTTGAAATGGTCTTGGATTAACTCTACTCTATATGTCTGTATAGGCAAATAGTCATGCACTGATCCTATGTCCTACTTACCACTGCATTGGAAAGCCTGGGCATGGATTTTGCAATGGGATTTGCAGAAAAGGCCTTGATTATTTCTGCCTTATAAAAGAGCTTGGCCCTTTTTTCTGCCCAAGTTAGGCAATGAAAAGTGGCATCTTAGTTGCATTCGTGCCTTATAATTACCCTGTCTCAGTTTCCTCTCGGCTGTGGGGAGAAAGATCAGAAGCATCCTCGACTGGTGTGTTTTATTCATGCTTAGCATTCGAGAGCTTCGCAAGTTCAAAGCACTTTGCAGACTTTTAATTAAGCTTTGCCGCTGAGGCCGGTAGGTATTATCTCAATTCTGAAACTGAAGACAAAGACTGGCTTAAACTTGGGTTCTGGTGGGCGAATGCTGATAGTTTGCTCGTGTGGGGTGAGCTTTGCAAGGTTCTTGGTGATGTCTGACTCGATTCACATAAGTTTAATGTTTCTGGCCTTTTAAAATTTGTTGTTAGGTGACCAAAACTAGATATTTTTTTTTTTGCTGCCTTGTGAATCTTATGAATCATTTCTGCATAGCAGTGTAGCTTGTATCTTTGACATCCGAGGTAATCTGTTCCCTGATGTTGCATCTATCCAAGAACTTGGCAGCTTCCTTATTAAAGGCTCTGTAAAGGTTCAGAAACCACTCGTGACTTTGAATGGGTGATTAAAGAGGCTGCCTGCTTCTATTTTGGGAATTGAGCTGAAAGCCTTTATAATGTTCCTCATTTGTTTTTTGGAAACTTAATCAGCTGACCCTTTGCTCTTCCGTTCGCGAGGGAGGAAACCCCATGTGCTAAAGCAGACCCAAAACTCGAGTGACTTAATGTGTTTGTGTCACCCCACTTCACTGCAGATTACACCATCGGCAAGAAAAGTGCTAAAGCTTCGGAGAAAATTGTCCAAGTGCCACTTGTTGCTGCCACCGATCCCGTGTGCCGGATATCTCAGGGTAGGTGTTCGCACAGGGCGGCAGTGGCTGATGCTCCTCTTCCCGCACGTGCTGAGCTTCAGAGGGTGCAAACCCCGAGCAGTGCAGCCCTGTGTCCCGTCCTGTCCTCGCAGGTGACGTGGAGAAAGCGGTCACGGAACTCATCATCGATTTCGATGTGCACCCAGAAGAGGAGAGCCCCTATGAAGCTTTGTACAACGTGACGTCCTGCCACTCTCTGGACAGCCTTGCCAGCGGGAGATCTTCTGACCGAGAGTCTGTGAATAAAGAAGTGGAGACAAGTGGTGTTAAAGCAGCAGGAGTCAGGCCGGTGTGTAGCTCTTCTCTGTAGATATTCCTCATCTCTCACTCACACTTGCCCAAGAGAAGGCTCAAAAGAAAATATCTTTAAGAACATCCTGTGGTAAAGCAGCCGGCAGCTGAAACCCTCTGAGATCTGGAGAGGGTGCTCCAGGCTTTACAAGGCAATGTGTAGCTACCAAAACTGTCTCCAGAGTCTTCCTCACCTTCTGCTAGGTGCATCTGCCACCTCCTTAGCCTTCGCTGGCAGCGCTGCAGATGGGCATGTGCTGGGTGAGCCCCAGGGCTGCTCTATGGGGTGTTTTTAGAAGCCTTTTCCCCTGATTTTTTTTCTTTTTTCTTTGAACGGGCAGAAAGCAAAGCAGCAATGAACAAGAAAACCGCTGGTGATGCTGTAACCTGGTTCCTCCAGGTCTAGTGAGGTGCACTTTTTCCTGTACTACATTGGTAGCTCTAACAGAAATGAGACACAAAAGCTTTAGCACACAGACGTTTCAGCCAAACTTCTCGGCATACAGTACAAATGCAATATCCTGACATTACCTACATCTTGCTGACTTAAATCTAGCCAAATACTATCGTGTGTGGATAGTGTCTGGCATGAAATAAGCTCGTCTCTACACTAAGAAACAAAAGATGGAAGAGTGAGCTGCAGTGAAAAGGGAGAAAGAGGGAGCTGCTCCAGGACCTTGCTGGAATTTCTCCCGAAATTTGGTTGAGCTGCTTGGAATGAGCAATTTGGCTCAGCTGTCATTAGATGGAGCTATTGTAGGGTAAGAGATTGCTTAGAGATGTGTTTAGATCTGCAGCTGGGCAAGATAGTTCAGCCCTAGCTGCCTGTGGGCAGGCTTGGGGTATTGGAGGAGTGCAGTGCACTAGTGTCTCATGATTCCCTAGCATTTTTCATTATAAAATGTGCCTCTGGAATTACTTATTCCTCTTGCCGTAAGTGATGAGTGGTCCCTTTCTCCCCAATGGCATGAGTTCATTGTAGTGCTGTGCCACGGAGACTGCTAGTCTGGGTCTGAATCAAGTGCCTTAAGTAATGAGGCAATAAAGCTCCGTAAATGGCACCTTCCATCTGAGCTGTTCTGTTCTGCGGAAAACTTAGCTGGTGCCCATGGGTCTGAGCTGGCTTTGTGCTGGATTTGTGCTGCCAGCTGGATTATTATTATTATTATTATTATTATGATGAATCTGTAGGATTATTATTATTATTATTATTTATTATTATTATTATTATTATTATTATTATTATTATTATTATTATTATTATTATTATGAATCTGCAGGGAAAGCCATGGACCTTGTTGTGCATCCTCCTGGGGAGGAGAAGGAAGGACAGCAGCTATTACCAACCTCTCCAAACTCTGTTGCTCTTAAGACTAAGCTGCTCTTTTGCCCAGATTGATTTGAAGTGGTCTCTGCCACGCTGCGTTCACAGCAAAGTGGCTCCGGAGTCAGTGGGAGTTTTAAAACCAGGTAATTAATGGTGGTTTTTCCAATCCGCAGCGAGAGCGTCCACCGCCGCCGGCCAAGCCACCCCCCGATGAAGAGGAGGAGCAGCACGCGGAGAGGAAGACGGGCCACGGTGTTTCCTGCGAGGTACGTGGGACTTGATGCAGGATGCTTGATAGGAGCGTGGTTTAAACAGGAGTTTTAATTATCTGGGAGGAGTCGAATGTGTTCTTGCCTCCCCATTTGTGAAGCATTCTCACTTTGGAACCCTGCTGTCGCTCGCCATGGGAACTTCCTTTATGCAGTTCTTCCAGGGCACCTCTGCGTTGACCTTCAGCCTTACTTTCCCATCCGAGGCTGGAAATTCCTTTAGGAAGAGATTTTTCCGAACCAGGGCTACCGCCCACTTGTAACGATCCCGCCAAATGTGTTTTCACTTAAGGCTGAAGCCCGGGGGACTGTTAGTTCATGTTTCCTCTTGGCTTTCAGTCGGAGCAGATCCACGGGCTTGTGGGTTCCACCGAGTTGAACGGCGCTCGGCCACTAAACTCCTGCTGAGATTCTTCCTTTAGAAAAGACATCTTTTGCAGAGGTTAGTGTGTGCGTGCACTGCTGCTTGGTGAAGCTAAGACTCTCATGTGCTGCACTGCTGGTCCCAGGCTTCCTACTGCTCGTTTTTATTCACCTGCCATGAACCTCCCATGTAAAGGCTCTCTGAGAGGCCCTTATCCTGGCGGGATGGGGAAACCACAAATGTGTCTTGGAGACTTCTCCTGACACCCAGTGAAATTTTCAAAGCAAAATATGGTCTAAGTGGTTTCTCCTTGCTTTCCCAAAAATCTAGTGTTTTTGAGTAAGATGCATGTAAAAGTGAGGTGTCTCTTGCCTCAAGCTGTCAGAGCAAACTTTAGTTCACCAGATGCTTGGCTTTGAATGTGCTGATTTGCTCAAGTTCCTCCAAAGCACCAGTGTGATCTGTTTGCTGAAGGATGGCAACAGATACAAGGAAACGGAGCTGCTTTAATAAAGCAGCTGTACGTGAAGAGTAGAGCTCTGATCAGAACAGAAGCAATAAAATCCGAAACGTGGAATTGTGGACTGCTCTGCTGCTGCTGTTTAAACTGCTTTTTTGCAGAGTCTGGTAACCAGCCCCACAGATGGCTCTGAGTGGAGGAGTGTTGGGTACTGGGTCACCACGAAATTGGACAGTGGAGCCTGTTTGTGAAGATAAACACAAGGGAGGGAAACGCGCGTTGACGGCTCCTGCTGACTTATCTTGCCATATCTAATTATAAGGCACCTGCTGCGTTGTCCTGCCATTAGAGGCTTTGGAAACATGATCCGTTCAAGTAAATCTTGCTGGCAAAGAGGCTTGTGCACAGAGTGGTTGGGGGCATCTTGATTTGCAAACAAT
>VWPW01013605.1:45524-68488 GCA_013389825.1 Crypturellus undulatus | reverse complement strand
TGCAAGGCCACTGCCCCTTCTGCCAACCTCTCCTGGGTGAGAATCAGAAAGTCCATTGGAAGGGACTGATCTGCTACCCTTGTTGGCCCCGCACCACACATGGTACTTTGTGGTTTATCAGCTGCATCGTACAACCAGGTTGCCAGCTCTGCAGGGATTACAAGAGAGGCTGGCTGGGGCATCTTCTTGTGCTCCACCCTCCACTCAGTCATCACCAAACCCATCACAGCACCATCAGGTTACCAGCTGTGCGGGGAAGCCAACAAAGTTTGTCCATGGTGTCTCCATTCTGCTCCACTCTTCCTTTACTCTTATTAGTGTGTTCTAAGAAGTCAGATTGTGTTGTCAAAGGAGAAGTTGATTCCACACACCCCATCCATCCAGGAAGTTTTAACTGTCTGCCGTCAAGCACGTTCTGGAATGTTATAACTTGCATTAGGCCCTGTTTTTTTCTTTTATTTCTCTGTTCTCAAGCAATTCTCTGACAGGGTTCTGCCTGCTCTTCTGTTTAACTGACAGATCCTATATTTGCAATTGATTGATTAACTCTTCTGGAAACCACAAGCCATTTCACCAAAATTAGGGCAACTGCATAAGTTTAAATGCATTTATGGAGGCTGAAATGATTAAAATTCTATTTCATATTAACAGCATTTCAAAAATAAATAATAATGCAAGAGTAAAATGCTGTGGTGAAACCAGACCAGCAGCTCTACAGTCTTGAAAGGGCAAAACCAAAAATATTGCAACAGCTGTCCTGTTGATCATCTTGTGCTTATTCAGAATTGTGCACATATGACATTTAGCACAATAATAACCATTTCCCTGTTCATTCACAATTACATGGGGGAGTCCGATAAACTTCGCAATGTCTGTTTGTAAATAATCCTCCCCAGTCCTGGAATGAGACATTCCTAATAAGCAATTAATTGAAGAATAATTCTTACATCTTGAAAATATTATGATCTTTCAGGAGTTTATGTTTAAACTGGATTTCTTTTAGTGTTTGTCTCATTTGCTGAAAGAGCCAACATTTTGGACCCTGATTGTGCTATTTATGTATTCTGAGATCAGTGCCTCTTTTAGCATTATTATGCAATGGAAATTTCCTTCCTGACTGTCATGGGGCGGAAGATCAGCTGTGTTTCCAACCTATAATCTCAGGAATTAAATAGTCTTGTTTTCCAAAATAAACGTCATTAACTATCATTTGCTTTGTTGCTACAGGTATTTTGCAAAGCATCTCTGTGACTACTGCTCACAAATTTGTGGCTTGTGTGACACTTACCTTTTGCAAATCTTTCAAAATCACCTTCTATCTCTTCACTCTACAACTGTTTTGTTGCACAGAAATATTGATCTGTACCTGTTTCTGTTGCATATTTATTTCTTGTGGAGAAAAATCGTAGAATCATAGAATCATAGTACAGAGGATTCCTTTTCATGCTCCCTGAACAGAATGCCGTCTTAAACATCTCTATCTGTACCATAAGGATCAGTTTGTACAACAAATATACAGGCGATGTGATGAAGGCATAAGCTTGTCCTCAATTACTTAGAAAAGCTGGCCAGTAATGTACTTCATCAGAGATAATGCCTGGAGATTTGGGCTTATGCACTTTTTCTACGTCTAGACTTTTTCAAAGAACATGTTCAAAGCAAAGAAGCATATGCTCTAAAATCTTGAGATTTCTGCTTCTTTATCTGGAAACTCTTCCTCCACCCAAAACGTGCTTGTGCATGAGATGGTAAAGCTATATCTGACAACGGAATTCACAGTTGGTTAGCACAGGTGGGGCAGTTGTGGACCTCATGAAGTCACAAGAGTCTGTGATATTTATTTATTTATTTATTTATAATGCTTTATCTTCTTTGTTCGGAAAGATTAAGTTTGTTCCTTGCTCAGTAGAAGTTAAACAACATTGAGCTACTCCTTTTGTAACAGTCAAGGAGTCTTTAGCTCTTAGTTCCAGTAACTCAGGGAAGGTGACAAACTGTTTTGAAGTCTGTGCATTTTTTGCGTGCATGGCAGTGAAGAAAATGTTATCATTGTGCCACTTCCAAATATTTTATGATGAGTTCTAGAAAAGCCTGACAGGGAAATAAGGAACACCATCTGCTTATCTAAAAAATAAAGAAATAAAACCCTCTCAGTTCTATAGTGAAGTGATGAAAATACCTTAGGATCATTGGGAAAGGATTCATGATGGATGCAGAACACAGTTAAATCAAAGCCTTTATTCTGATGGGTTGTCCCAGTGTCTGAAGTTATTATCAAAGGTGGTGTTCCTATTTATGTTGAATGTCAATGTTAGAGCATATGCCAGGAAAAACAAAAACACATGACAGATATTCCAGTTTCCTTACATTCTCAAATGGGTGAGCTTATAGACACATGGGACATTTTCACAATAGGTTCCAGGATATATACACACTTCTCAGAGCTTTCAGTTTGAAAAACTCTCCTTTTTTACTTCAAAAGGGTTGTGTAAACTAAAATATATTTGTATCACAACAGAAGGCAGCCACAGTTTAATCATATTTAGGAACTGAGCTAGATGAACTCCGGAGGTCCCTTCCTGTCGCAGGTTTCTGGCCGGGGCTGGCACTAGGCCGCAGATCATCAGGCCTGGCCGACGCGCCGACCCTCCACGCGTGATCTTGGACCCCCCCTGGGGAACCGGTTTGTCTCACCCTCCGGGATCCTGGATCCTCTGCAATGTCCAGTCGCGGGCCGGAAGGAGGACGCTGCCGCGCCGGGGCACTCTCTTGGGCTGGCCCAGTCGGGGCGGACCCACCCAAGGTGAGGAGGCTGTGGGGTGCGCCGCAGAGCTTTAGCCGCACCGACGGCGCCCTGTATGCGGACAGGCAGCACCGACTGCCTAAACACCCAGACGGCTGACAAAAGACGTAACCAATATGGTTCAGGGTCAACCGACGAGTTTATTACAGCTAACATAAGCTTTTATATAACGAACGGTAGGAGGGATGATGGGAGGAGGGAGATACATGATTGGGTGAGGGCTGTTGCCAAGATGTCCTCATTAGCCGCACTCCCCTGTCACACAGCTGCTCGCTCCGGCCCCCACCTTCAAGGAGTGCCTAGCCCCCACCTTCGGGCTGCCCGAATGTTCTTTCATGGGTGTGATGAACCCCCTGGTGCTCTGCAAGACTGCTCAGTCCTGCCAAGTGGCATGACTGAGCCTGTGCAGGCACCAGGGGTCACCTTTGGGCAGCCCAAGGCCTACACAGACCTAGGCCTCACTTGAGGCCTGTAAAGATCTCCCCATGTCCCCCAACACCTTCCAACCTCAACTATTCTGTGATTATGTGATATGTTTGGTTTTACAAGGCTAAAATTACTTCATGATCAGAAAGCTTGTTTTCTTAATTCATATGGAAAATTTATTTTGTTATCAGATGTTTTACTGTCCTATCTTTTCCAGACTTTCCTAAATAAATTAGTACCAAGTATGTCCCTCCTCTGTTTTCTTCTGCTCATCAAAGCCGTTATTTAAAATTAACCTTATTTTTCCTCTGCAAAAATCATTTTCTTATGCCCCAAGTCACCTCTTCCACTCCTCATATTGTGTTGCTGAGATTGGGGCCTTTTTGCTTAGCATTTTTCATTTGCCCTAAAATTAATTTGCTTTCATTTCTTGTTATGATGTTTCTTTCTGCCATACTTCTGCTCACCTCACATGTTTTTCATTATCTGAGGGTTCTAGTGGCCAGTTCTAAACCAAAAAATCTAGATATCTTTTGCTATCTTTCTTTGTCATTTCTTGAATGTCTTTCTCTAAATGAATGCATTCTTGAAGACCTCCTGTGGGGATGCATGGTGACTTGTTTGGTTGATTTGTTTTGTTTTATTTTATTTTAGCAGTCTGCTCGGCTGAGGCCTTCAACAATAGTCCTGTGTGATGGATTATGAAACTGCCAAAAAAAAAAACCCAAAACAACAACAAAATTAAACAATGCATTTTGCCTGAAACATTTTATCCTAGATACATGTGATGCATTCAGGGCTATGGAGGGACAATGCTACCTTAAAACTTAGGCCCACATCCTGAGTTCTCACTCTGCCTGTACATAGCAGTTGCCGTACATCTCTGTCTGCATGGGATGCAGAACATGGGTAGTCTTCCGAAGGCAGATATCTGAATCCTATCAGCAACCTTCCTTTAAATAAAGCAATTGTGATTCCTCTACCTGCATTCTAGAAAATGTCTTAAGAGTCGAGAAAATCACTGCAAAGGACGAGAGTCCATCTTCCTTTATCTGAAAAAGTCCAAACCCATTTCTCTTGCAGTGACCTATAAGCATGTATGGGGAGGGGGAGAATCTGTTTTTCTGTCTGTGAACATGACATTGTTGGGGACAGAGAGAATGAGGTAAAGAACTATCTGCACTACACTTTTCTTTGTGAAAAGGGATTCCTGACTCTTGACCCCTGCTATTACTCTAACTTGCATCTTTTATCCAGTGACTGAGAAGAGATATCAGAAACCCGAAACTCTCTTTCTTGGTCTTTTTTGGTTAAAAGTCTCCAGTTTTGTTCATTTTGTTATTTACTGTTATGGTTCTCATTTTGCTACGTGGAATTTTTTAATTAGTCTCTGTCAGCTACAGCACTTGTAGGAAGAATTTTCAAGTACTTGAATCTAGTGAAAGTAATGGATATTTGGCACAGAGAGTGCCATAATGTAGCAAGCAGACTAAGGGTAGAATTGTAGGATTTAGCCAAGCACTTAATATTTCTGAGAAATTGTTTAGCCTGAGGCTTGCATATACTTCATAGTCCTCTTAACTGTTCAGACTGAAGATATGTGTGACCATGCAGCTCCACAGCTGCGGTTCTTTCCTGAGTTACTTTTTGTGAGAACCAGGGTTAGGAAAAATTAACGTGTCCCGTGATTTTCCCCTGGTGTGCAGTTAAAATGCAGCCAGGCAGGTCCAGAAGGCAGGAAGCAATTGGTTGCCATAGCTAGAAATGAGAGATGGGGGCAGAGGGTTATAGCTGACACATGCTGCATTCAGTTTGAAATTCTATTTTTAAATGCAATTTAAATCCAACACATTGTGACGTTCAATTTCCCATCTAAAGTCATCTGATGACAGCTGTCTTAAGTGATATACAACTTGTCCTGGTCCGTTCTGCACACAGGCCCCATTTATATTTTCATGTAGGTGTTCAAAGCTGCCCCAACACTGTGTTCTCAGCTGTATGTTTCTTTTTCATGCACTGTGCTGTAAATACATACAAGGTCGAGGATTCAGCAGAAGCCCTTTCTTCTGGGTCTCTCAATATGCTTCTGTCACAGGCAGTCAAGCAGCTGAGGTTTGATAGTGTTGGCAGAGATTTTTCTCTTGCATTATAGCAGGACAATGGCAAGTTCAAAAAGTTGCACCTGTGGCTCTATAGAATAAAAGGCCTCATTAATCCCACAACTGCTCATTTTTCTGTATCACTGTGAGGCACATAGCTCTGTGACGAATTCTGTCACTTGCTATTGACTTTGAGTGCAATTGTTGGAAACACAAAGGATTACAAATATTTTCAGAACCAAGGCAACAGCAGTGAGCATCCCACAAATCTGTTTACCACGTTAACAGAAGCTATGCATGATTCCCCTGTACAGGCAAACGACACATAGCTTTTCTCTTGCAAGTGCAAAACACATTGCTCTGGCCCCCACATGCAATATTAGCTTCTCTTCCCAGGAAATGCTTGTGCATGACTAAGCTTGTCTGCTCATTGTAAAGGTTTTTGAAGTTGGTAACTGGCATCCTTCTCTGCCTTTCAGTGAAAGGGGGGAACATAAGTAACTGCAGCTTAGTGTACTCTGTGTTACCCACAGGCCTCAGAACGCTTGCTTTCATTTAGGTCTCATCACTGTGTACTTTCTCTGTCAGAGTACAGATATGAGCTGTACCTTGAAAAAAAATAGGAGGAGGAAGAAATGGTAAACAAAATAAATCAGATTAACCTATAAAAGCTATTTTTATTATGCTACTAACAAAAGTTTATGGGAAAGAAGAGAGAGGAAAATATAGGTTTGTTTCCAATGTTAAGTCTCAGCAATCTATCCTGTCTTTGAATTGCAACTTTAATCACAGTTATAAATAACTATTTAAAAATCAGTTCTGGGAAAACCTTACATTATTGGAAAGGAAGGAAAATATCCTTTTGGACTTTTACCTTACATCTGAGCAAAGCTGAAATACTAATAAGCAAGCAGTATTTACCAACTTTTGCTCATGCTGATCAGAAAATATCTGAGTTCATTGGAGTGCTGAGTCATCCAAAAGAAAACCTACTCCCACAAACAAGATAAAGAAGTACAAAACTGAAGAACAATAAAACAATGTTGTCAAAATCTCCGTGTGTCTGAGAGAGACAGATGCTCCTAACGTGGAGTTCTGCACTAAGAAAGGAAAAAATCAAGGGGCATGCAGGAAAGCTAGCAGGTGTTCTGCAATGCCAAAGGAAAGAAATGAAATGTGTGTAAAACATGACTTACCAGTCAAGTCAAAAAAGAGTTTCTGACAATGATGAAACATCTTTGGGGGACATCTTAAAGATCATAGTTCTTCCCACAGAGGAAGAAAGGGTGGGGAAATATAATCTAAGTGGCCTCAGATTCCCTCTGCTCTCTACAGCAAGGAAGAGGAGACAATTTGAGAAGACAACAGTTGACCAAACTGCTACCTGTAGTGATAAATAATGTGCTGAAAAGAATATCTTGTTGATAAAGCATCTTCACTTTAGGAAACTGTAAAACAAGCTGCCCTGTTTGGAAACAAGCAATTTTGGTGGAAAATAAGGTGTATAATTTTAACAGTGCAGTTACCCATTATATTTTTACTAAGAGTTATAATAAATCCTTCATAACTAGACACTTAACGCCTTTATTCCACACTAACGTTTTAGCTTATTGTTTAAATATATGTATCCAAAATTTTGGGAAAGACAGTGACTGGAGTTGCCAGGTGGTATTGAACTTGTCTGCTTGACAAATGAAAGGCTGATGTAAGAAGGCTTAGTTCCCATAAGCCAGCAGCTGCCAGTATAAGTACAGTTGTGTTCATTTTCTGAAGCCTGGCAGGATGTATTCCCCAGCCCATGAGCTTCCTAGGCATATTTTATTGAGTGATATGTTGCCAGTACAATCTACTGTCTCTAAGGAATCACTGAATCGCGTGTGTGTTGGTTTCATACTGTTTGTCTTTGCTCATCAAAACCAGGCATTTCCTTTAAAACAAAATGCATTTATCATGATTTAAAGCAGCAGTTTGAGAATTAAATCTAGGAACTGAGCAAACAAAATCAAAAGCAAACATAAAATGAACTTTCACATCCACAAGAATATAACTCCCTAGGATATCTGTATCTCAGAATCCTTGTTTCCTTTTCTTCTCCGTTCTTTGAGCCCTAGGGTTTGTATACTTCTTCACTCCACTGTTCTTCCTATGTTATAATCTTCCTTTTTATCTGTATCTATATTTCCAGTTTTCACTCTGCATTTGGACATATGTGATACTTGGTACACTGAGGCTTATTGTTAGTGATTGTTTTTGTGTGAGGTATTGCATACCCCTAAAAGTTTACAATCTAAGCAGGTAAGATGGGGAAATCATGTGAAGTGGTTGATCTAGGCTTGTGCAGTGATCATAGGTGGACTAAGTCTTGAATCTTGTATTCCACAGTTCTGTCATTGGTTACAGCATAGGGAGCCATTTTTTCTAAGTGACTCTTTTGGAAGAGCAATATTTAGGGACTGGTACTAACTCAGTCTAGATTTTTTTTCCTTATCCTTAAATGAGGAATATGAGCAGTTAAAGCATAGGAATAAGCTTTGTAAATAAAAGGCATGTCAAATCTATTGATTATACTTCTATAAGCAAAGAGGTAATATATTTCTGAAATGAGCTTTCTGCCAATCTTTCTTGCCACAGAAAAATGCATTTAATTCCGTAAAAGCAGAGTAAATAGAAAGCATATTTATCTTTATGTATCATACTTTTTTATTTTCTATTTTTTTTAAGGATTGGATATACTATTAATTATGTTCACCCTCACTTTTTTTTTTGTCCTTCACTAAAAAGCTATGATGGTCCTTAGAAGAAAAGGAAATATAATTTCTTCTGTTGGCAAAAACTGAACTAGAAAGTGCCACAGAGTAAGATGGATGGGGAAGCAGTAATGAGTTGGCCATTTACTTCACTAACTTGAATCTGGTCCAGGTCAAATCTAACTGAAATTTCTTGCAAATTGATAGCTGTTTACTGGTTAAACATGAAATGAACTGGCAGTGCCCCCTTACATTATCATTTCATTATCTTCTTTTTTTTTTTGAAGATGAATTGAGAGATACTGCACAAATAAAAACAGCTGCAGGTATAAGTTCTGGTGCAGTTGTATGAGTGTCCACACTGCACCACAGAAGTCTTCCTGTCCTAGCAAGTGCTGGCTCCAGGTGTGACCATGAGTGGGTCCAGATCCCAGCACCATGAAGAGCTAAATTGCATGAGGAAAGAGCTCTGTACCACAGAGAGTGCTACCAATTGACTGGAAATTCCTTGTATGGGAAGCAGACTGGTAAGGTCGTTATAAGCTGCATGTGTATTGCCAAGGTAAGTGGTGCCTGGGTCACCGTACCCCATCATGTTTCTTAGGGCAGAACCCTGAGTTCCACGCTTCATACTCTATTTTCTGAGTAAGAAGCCTTATTATTTCCTGAGTCCATGCTTGGACCAGTGTGTCCAATACTTCCAGGCATTCTGCTACCCTTCCTGCTAGAGGTCCAGGCAGAGTATCCTTAGTCTTCCTCAAAGGTTACGAAGCTGATTCTGAATCAAGTTTTTTTCACTGGAAAATTTCTGCTCTGCTTCAGTTCTCCCAGCATCCTCTGTTTCTCATGCTGTTTGTATGAAGCTGTAACCTTCTCCTCAAAACAGAGGAAATCAGATGATGATTGAATACAAAACAGTGAAATTAACATGGTGCATCCTAATCTTCTTGGCTCAAATGCTTTAGTTTTTGATGTATCACATCCTCCAGCAATTCACTGTTAACTGTCTATGTTTGCTAACTATTTCAATTGAGAGTTCTTTCAAGCAGAGATGACTGCCTCATTTTTCATGCTAAGCACTTCTTAAAACTCTATAAAATAATAATTGACCTTATGACCAATAGGAGAAGAGATTCTGTCCTAGCCTATTCCAGCTCCAGCAGGGAGAAGCTCCCAGCCAGCTCTACTCTTTCCTTTCAAGCACATACCATTTCCTTAGCCTTTATGTAAATTAAATAACCCCTAACATGACTAAACTACTTGAAATATGCAATGCAACCACAATCAGTAATAAAAGCATATAAAAGAAACAGGAAGACAATAGGGATAAAAGAATATCTGTAACAGAACAAAAGAATTAAAAAGTGAAAATCTCGTGGTGTCCAGGGGCTGTGAGAGGGTATATACATCCTGATGAGGGTCTAATGCTGTTGTGAAAGAGAATTGACTTGACCTTCATTTTTCATACTTATGAATTACATTTTTAGCGTGACTCCTCCTACTTCAGAATCGGGTAACCTGGACCTGAGAGTAGAGCTGAGAAATGCCAGTATGGGAGATTTTTCTACAGCACTCAATGGTTGACTAAGGCGGTCTGCTAGTAAGAAACCGCTGCAGAGTTTTCCTCTGAGCTTTTTATGGAGGAGGAGCCCGTGTTCTTGGCAGAGAGGGCCTGATGTACCTTCATTAGCTAAGAAAAATACATATTTTAATTTTTGACCCAGACTATTTGATCAGCACAGTGTAAATGAAGTGACAAAGAGGATGTTATCCTATCTGCCGTACAGAGCTCATGACATCTGTTGTCTTTTTCAAAACAAAAGCTAACTTAGAAACAGACAGCTGGTTCCTTTGGCTTGTACAGTGCAAGGTGAATGTCCATGCATCTGTGCCTGAGCTGGACAGGATGCATGATGGCCAATGATTTATTAATGCAAAGCTTAATCTCAGCAGTTGCTTGACCTTAGTCTGGTCCATTCTCACACAGTGTGTGCAGTGAAGCCTGTGCACTGTTCTATATCTCCTCTCATTCATCTGCTCTCCACAACCAACTTCAAATGTAAGAACTGATACTTGGCTGACCTGACCTGTGAAAATGGACTTGGCATACCTTATGTAACAGCAAAGCTCATCAAAGTTCAGAAATTCAGATGCTACTTCTACTCTGGCTTCCACCACCAGATTATAAAGGATTGAAATATCTAGGGAAAAAATAATGTGAAAAGCTAGAAGATAGGGAACTAAGTTTTGTCTACCTATATGAAAGCTATAAGCTGTGTGATTTTTTTTTGTAAATTTATATGCCTGTCTTACATTAATATTGCCCTGTAGTGTTCCTAATGTTCAAATATAGGTGACTAATTGTTCTCCTTTGCACCCTTTGTAGATAATTTAATGCAGTTATTTGAATTTGATGTAAATCATAAATTGCATGTAAATTCAAACTTTTATTGGAATGACTAATTTATTATCCTCTTATTTATGAACTATCTTGTTAATAGTTCCACTGAAATGGATGACTTCAAAATGTGGTTGTGACCAAACTGCATCTAAGTTATTCCTATAAAAGTCAATTCAGAAAAAATATAGATGTATGAAACAAGTAAAATGCTATTGCCATCCTCATTTTCTCACTAGTAGCTGACCATAATTTTCTGTTATATCAGATTTTATAACTCTCTAGATATGCATGTTTTCTAAAGAATGAAAAAGGTGAATTAGTATGTTTTGCAGGAGTATATTATTGAACCAATGGAAAACACTCAAAATTTTCAGGCCTCAGTGCATTTACTTTAAAAAAAAAAACCAAAATCTCAGTCAAATAATGATTCACAGTTCATTAAAACAAATGTAAGATTATACATTTCAAAGACATTTTGCAGCTGTGCGGTTGGAATTATTTAAAATGCTGAAAGGTGTATTTAAGTGTTCCTGTGTAGTTAAGTAATGGTGCTATTTGTATTAAACATAATGTTCCATTGCTATATGCTATTTAATTTTATGTTAAAAGTTTTGGACAATTATGATGAAGAGCCAAAGCATTTATCTTACAGATGGGAAAGAAAAGACTGTAATAGAAGAAAAGGGAGTTGTAGTGCATACTACCTCTAAGAATAATTGGTTATTCTGTTACTGACAAAATTGAAAACAAATCCTAAAATGCTTGCCACGGTGCAGAAAAAAAGAAGAATCTTAGTGGAATGACATTCTCCAAAGATCTTGTTCTCAGCTGAATTTTTCACTCTCTGGCTTTAGAGAGAAATACTCAGTTTAGCACCAGTAATGGTGGAGGGGACAAAGGGGACATGAGAGATCCCAGTGAAAGGGTGCAGCCCCTATGTCAGTAGTGACTTTTGGGTGGTGAGAGAGCTTTGAGGAGCTGGCAGAGGGGACTTGGGGACCATTTTTGCAGGCTCAGGGCTTTACCAGTTATGTCCTTGCTGCTGCTGCTGCCCCAGGCAAGGTAACCCCTGGGGCTTGCTTCCAGTTCCCTCCACGCTGCTGCCCTTGAGGGCTGCTGAATTTGCCCAGGCCAAAAGCTGATGTGAGCTTTTTTTTCTTTTTTATTTTTTTTTTCCCATTCTGAGTAATCATTCTCCAAACACTACATCAACATTTAACAGCAGTTTACAATTAGGCTTCTGAACTTCTGAATTGGAACTTTGGAATTATCTCCAGTCTAAAGGGTTCTCTGTGTAGGGACAGTTCTGGTTTTCAGAGATAGTATGCAGACTACATCAGATCATAAAACTTGCTGAACCTCTTACAAACTTTTTAATGCATCACCATCATCATTCATTTCAAGAATTCAAGACATTCATTTTATCTTGGTAAGAAATAAATTTTGAAATAGTATGTATTTTAATCTTTCTAGTTCAGTATTTTTACCCTTTTCAAAGAAGAGCTAAAAAAACTCACTCTTATTCCTATTGTTTATTTACTACTTACCATTATTAAAAAAAGAAAAAAAAAAGGAATAAAATATTGGCTGTATAGATCTGTAGGTCTGTTTACTCAGATCTTCATAAAACAAAAATAAATCAATATTTTTTCAGTTGCTTTTCTTTGAAAAGGGAAGGAATATTTCTTTTGTAGCCATAGAAAATGAGGATTTATGAGATTTAATATACCTGAAGAAGTATATGGAAGATGAGAAGTGCACTTAAGTTTTCTGCTTTTCACTGTTGTGTTTGAGGTATCAGCACTTGGCTTATTATTATTATTATTGTTGTAGTTGTTTTTGTTATTATTTACTGGCACGTTAATGAACTACACTGTGCCTGTGCTATTGAAAATGCAAATGTTGTCTTAGTGATCAAAGAGATAGGGAGGGCATAGCGTCACGGACTGTTAAGATGAGCTCACTGCCAGAGAATATTAGAACTACAGCTCTTTCTGTCTTCTAGACTAGCTACAATATTCACTACTATTACTTCTGAACTTTGGCAAATAGTATTGAAGAAAGTGTAGATTCTATCATGAAGACTATTTTTTTTTGTTTTTACCCAGAGAATTGTAAAAAACAATATCTATAATAGTCCCAATACATAATCTCAAACATCATGATAAACGTAACATAATGATTCCCTAATTTTAATGTACACCTCGAAATGGTACTGCGATGTGAATAATAAAGCATGTTATATGTGAACAGATATCATCTTATAAAGATTTTACACCCAGGTAATGTTATTAACCACAGTAGACTTGACGTTGTTATTGAGCTCACTGCAAGATTAAAAACAGTATGAAAGAAAATACTTCAAATCTGAGCATTAAATTTTTAAGGTTTTCTACGTTTATGCAGTGAGTCAAATTAACTAATGATTAAATTGAGTGGAATGCTGTTTGCATTCCTTACATTCTTCCACAGTAAAAGCCTATGAATTTTAATTAGCTTATTTTTTTTTCTTTGATTAAAAGCATTTTTAGGGAGGCTGAGGATTTCACTTTGAGTGTCATTTCAATTACTCATGAATAATTATTATAGGAATACTTAAGGTCAGAATAATTATGCTTTTAAGAGAGGATTTATTGCCTTGATTATATTTTCTTATGACTAATAAAGACTTTTATAACTGATTTTTTAAACATTTTAATTTATGTAGCTGAATTTATTCACTAAACTACTTATAATGGCATTATGTTGGCTACTAATTAAAGAAATACCTAAAAGTGCTTTTCTATAGCTTAAATATTTATGATTCTATTTATTCATTGTGCAAATATTAATTATGAATAGAGATAGAAGTTTTCTTCATTTGTCACATAAAGTTGATATTCTAACCAATAGTTTCACCTTCAGAGTTAATTTTAAGTAATTTACAGACTTTGAATATTTTTCTCCTCTTTGGGGAAATGTTAATTCATAGATATTCAGATTTAGATGAGTTAGAGCAAAAGTTTTCATACTGAATGTTTACCTTCAGAAAAAGACTTTCTTTCAGATATCTCAGATTAATAGCACACAAAATTACTAAGCAAAAATGAAATCATTCTTTTTTTTTCTTTCAGGCATAAAGATGTGTGTTTAACTTGTTTATGTAATGTAAATGAAGGAACCTTCAGAGACTGAGCTTTCGGTTTAATGTGAGCTCGTAACTGTCACTTTGGTAGCTGAAACCAAGACCAAGACCAATTCTATTAGTTAAATGGGTGAATGTTGGCTAAACTATAGATCAAATATCAAAGTTCCTGTGTACTCATGTAGTATGTTTTTAAGTTAATTTTTGTTTTTGCAATTGGAAATATCTCTTATCTCTGTAGACAAAAAATATGTTACTTCTGTCATCCTGTGGGAGATATATCATATAGTAGTAATCTGGAAAATCAAGAAGTAACTTTCCAAAAGTTCTGAAAGATTTTTCATGTAATTTTAGGTTCTTGAATAAACTTCATATATTGTAGCATGGTGTGTGTTACATATTTGTGCTGTAATATAAAATAACGGGCAAAATATTATGCTTAACAAACAATACTACTGTGCACACAGGAGTGTCTAAATTTTCTCTGGAATGCACTTGAGAATTGGTCTGCAGTTTACACTGCAAGTTGCAGTGAGTCATATTTGTTTTAATATGTACTTAATGCATTGACTTGTAAGATCGTTAAGTAATGAAGAAACTCAAATGAGATTATAGGTAAGCAGAAAGATGTAGTAGCTGGAATTTTGCCAAGCTATGCCACATGTTTTGTGGGCTTTAATAGCAGTAATAATAATAATTCTATTTTGATTTTTATACCCATCCATCTTCAAAATTTGGTTAAATTTTGATGAACAGATCCTCAAGACCCATGTCTTGACCCAAAATTAACTGTGCAAAAGTGTGTAAGTCCACATTGAGTAATATATGCAGCTGTTATATCTACATGCACAAATTAGGTAAGAGTACTAAAACAATATTTTTGACTGTTTATACACAATGTTGTCTGATGTGCAGTGAAATCAAAATTGCACTCCTGTACAGACAAGTTTTTTCCCTTTCTCAGTTAGGTATTGTGCAGATATTGTCTTCCCCTCTTCCTCTGTTACATTTTGCCTTTTTTTTTGTACGAAAAATATTCCCTGGAGAAAAATAAAAATACCTCAGTGTTTCCTCTTATAGTGTTAGAAAGAATGTATTGATCCTTCCTGAAAGCCATCATGAGTAATAATGGCTTTGAAATATACCTCTGAGGGTGTATTATCTCATTACTTTCTTACTCCATCCTTATCTTCAGTTTTTCTTACTAGCATTGCAGTAGGCACTTCTCCAGTATTATTTTAACAAATAGCAGAGCAAAGAATTATGATTTTTCTTGCAGAATTCTTGGTGTAAGGATATTGCTTTCATAGCTTGGGGCTAGATAAACCATCTTAATAAATTTTATCCATTGCTGTTTTCAGTAACCATCCCTTAATATGGCTGTCAACAGCATTTACAGTGAATATATAGTCTGTAAATGTTCTGAACTTCAGATTATAATGTCTTTATCCTTACTAAAATGAATGTGACATAAAGCAAGTCTGTTGCAAGCTGGAATTCAATAGTACTCTAAAAAAACTCTTTATTTTATCCTCTGAGGCATGAATGCAGGAAAAAAAATAACTTAGGTCTAATGCTAACACCTAGAAACAGGAAAAAAACACATATCAAATATCTCAGTAGTAGATTAAGAATTATATGGGTTTAGAAAGATAAATATAAAATTAAGTCATTTGGGGGGATCCATTAGAACATTATGGGATGTACCAGTAAATGTTTCATTTAGTTTTTAAGTGTTGGTTACTGCTGGAGACTTTCAGAAGTGGAAAGTCAGATTGGGATGACCCAGTTTTACAGAGTTGTTAATATTGAATTCCTCTGAGTTAAGATTTTATATGTAATTAAACATGCAATTCATATTTCATTTGTCAGCTAAGCTAAAAGGAAATTGGAATGAAAATGTAATCACCACAAATAAGGGTATGTTTGCACTTTTTCAGAAATACCTGAATCCCTCTTTGGATCTCTCCTTGTTATGTTGTTGCTGCTAATATATTATTTAATCCATTCTTGGTAAAGGCAGTCCATGTTTCTTATTCTCTTTTTATTTGTATATGAAGAAACTTTTGTTTCTTTTAATTGCTTCTCTTTCTCTAATGGACAAATGAACACAAATCAAATCCATAGACTGTAATTTTCCTGGAATAAAGCAATAACATTTTCTAAAATATAAAAATTCTATAATAGTGGATTTGACAAATACTGTTGAGTTAGACTGTGGTCTAGGCAAAGCAGAGGCATCGCATTAGAGGACTAGAATTACAAAAATACTTTGGAGCAGTCAGTGGCAACATTAAATGAGCAATGCACCTCATGACAGTGCAGTTTGGATTGCTTGTCTCATGGGAGAGACCAGTGGAGAGGCAGATATCAGAGAGTAACTACAAAATATAGCAAAAAATCTGGAGCTGTGCTCTACATGATATGAAAAAAAGAATCCATTTGAATTGTTTGTTTGAAGTTACTGCCTGGTAATTTTATTGGATGTCCTTTTTCCTTTGTGGTCTGAGAAATAGCAATTAACTGTGGTTTGTTTATTTCTCTTCCTGATATCATTCATATTTTTATAGCCTCCTCTTATGCTCCCCACCAGTTACTAAAGATTTCTAGCCTGTAGAAACTGTCTGGATTCTCTCATCTGTGCAGACTCTGTTCTTTGCGAGATGCAGAAAATGATGTATCATAATTTATACAGTGGAAAAGTGCAGTTTTCCTTCTTTCCTTTTCCTAATAAATTCTAGCATTTTAATTGCCTAGTGCCACTTAGCACAGCACTGACACTTTCAGAGAAGAGCCCTCATTCCTGCAGGATTTCTTTTAGCACATAATAGCTAATTTTGAGTTCACCACTGCTTATGTGCACAGAAAACTGGTTTTCCCCAGTTGTGTTACTTTTGATTATTGATGTTGAGTTTATACTGTCATTGTAATGCTCATATTGCAGGATTGTTCGAATCTTCGGACTTGTCTTTTATTTTGAATACTCTAGATAATTTTGGTAGCATCAGTAAGCTTGCCTGTTCCAACCTTATAGAGGAATTCTGAACAAAACATTCATACAAACAAGCAAAAAACTTGGGATATCTTTTGCTTGTCTAAAATTCTAAATGTTGTGATGTTTTGCAAACTCGTTGCTTGCTCTCTAAGTTCAAGATCAACTTATAATATTTTACTGTAATGGTTAATGGACATCACTTTATTATACATGTTAACGAGTTAGATGACATGACCTTTTCAGACTGTTTGGTCTTTTAATCCAAATTATATTCATCTGCTTATGTTCAGCATTTCCACTTTATTAATCTTAGCTGCCTCTGGAGCCTGTCATGCTCTTTGTTGTGCATTTGAGAACACAAAATACTTGACATGAATACAGTAGTGCTGTGCTGGAAATAGGCATTTTAAAAATCACCTCTTAGCATAACTTAATTTCATGCTGCCTTAACTCCCTACTCTTACCCTTCTTAATACCTGTACTTTCATTTTGATCACATTTTTTCCTCCTAAGCATATTTCTGCCAAATGTAATCTTGTCTTTAAATTGATAACATATTGTATAATCATGACTTTGGAGAAGCAGTAAGAAAGCCTGGCCTTCTGAAAGGGGTAGTTATTTCCAGAAGATTTGGATACAATAGTATATATAGTAAACTAATATAAATTTCAAAGAACCAGGTAATAAAAAATTCATTGAAGTTCAAATGGACTTTATTTGCATGTTTTTTTAATCCATGGTATTTTAGATCTGATTTTCATGGGAATGGGAATGCTTAGCCCAATATTCTCTCTCTTAGTGGCCCACAGCAGTCACTCAGTGAAGGGCAAAAGATCAGGGAAAGTGTATCACAGTGTTTCCTACATATAAACTTTCAGTCTTAAGAGAATTGCAATTCACATTTTTTTTCTGAACTGATATCTATACATTTTTTAGTCCCTTTATTATATTTTTTTTCTTGTACCTTGATCACTTCTGAACCATATCATTTTTGTCATCTATACAATTTAAGGCAATACTTTATAATTTACATAATGTGAAAAACTATCTCCTGATTATTTCAAACTCCTTCTTGACCATTTAAATTTTTCCTAGTGTCTCTGGTAGGACAGTAGGCAGTCTTTGTCTATTCACTTTTTGTGAGCAATGTATTCTTTTTGGTTTGTTTTTAAGCTGTTATCTCAGATTTCTTTCAATACTGCTTCTGAGACTTAGCACTGCTGTGAGTTCATTGGTTTTAGTGGAAAAAAAAAACCATTGATTTACATTGAAATGATGCAGAGGAGTGGTAGACTTCGTCTGTAACATATCTTTCCAATATCAAAAATCTTGAGCAAAAAGTTGCTTATTGTGTCTTATAGGCTTGCTGAACTCAGAGTCTGTGCTGGGTTGTGAAGAGCATAGTGGATTTTATTATAATGTTATAATCTTTATGTAGATGATTACCACTTCATTAACAACCTAACAATGACATTGCAGAAACTTCCAAGAGACAACAAATAGGATTTTCTTACTGTTTGTTGAAATTCATTTTGAAGTTTTATAAAAAGTTTTGAAAATAACGTATGTTTGTGTTGCATGCATAAATTATCCGTGTGACTCTGTTTACACAGAAAAACAGGTAAATGGCAGTCTGACTTTTGAACTTAATGGACTGAATGCGAACTTCAGTAGATGCAATGTCCACCAAGAAAATGCAGGCACAGTTTGAATCTGTAGCTTATAAGATATGCCTAAAATTGGCCACACTAAAAGTGGTAAGAACTTATTTCAGAGTTAGCANACAACCTAACAATGACATTGCAGAAACTTCCAAGAGACAACAAATAGGATTTTCTTACTGTTTGTTGAAATTCATTTTGAAGTTTTATAAAAAGTTTTGAAAATAACGTATGTTTGTGTTGCATGCATAAATTATCCGTGTGACTCTGTTTACACAGAAAAACAGGTAAATGGCAATCTGACTTTTGAACTTAATGGACTGAATGCGAACTAGTTAGCAGTTCTAACTAGTTAGCAGTAGTTCTAACTGCGAGTTAGCAGTAAATGAGTGAGTAACCATGTAGCCCCATGTCACCCTGAATTTTGCAAAGGAAATGCTGGAGAAAGCGTTAGGACGCACCATGAATAAGGAAGCTTGTAAGTGTTTCTATGAAGTGGACATTAAAAATGGAAACAGATGTTGAAGATTGAAAGGTTTTTATTTTTAATTTTATTAGACGTGCTTCTCATTTAGTAATAGCACCTTTCTATAATCATGAAACAAACTATGAAGCTACTTTCAATTTGACTCAAATATTAAGGTTTCATCAACCATGTTTTCTATGGTCCTGTATCAACTAAGCTGGAACAATCTAAGGACTTGTATTTGCAGAGTTTTATTAATATTTTACTTATCAATTGGATTTTTTTACTTGATATTTAAAAAAAAAATCTAAAACTATGGTCCACATTGTGTTTGTGCAGACACTTGCAGACTACTGATGTTTTAGTGTATATGATGATGGTGATTTGGACTGTAATCATGTCTTGAGTGTTTGAGGCTGTTTGCTGCTTGCTGTTTCAGATCCTCCAAATCCCTTTACATTTTCATAGGCAACATTTCATGAGAACATTTTCATGAGAATGGCAGTATGTAGCTGTTACATAACGTCTGATGCTAGCACTGATCCTATCACAACATTTACCTTTAGAAAATGGAAAAACGGCTTTATAATTTAAATATTCTGAGAACATAACTCAAAGTATAAATGGTCTATCTTTTGTAAAGACAAAATATGGACAACTCTCATCATTTCTATGGCTGAAAAAGCTATTAAAGTTCACAGCATTCCTAACTCTAACCCTAACCCTCCACTGGAACCTTCAAGTCTAATTGCTTCTAGTGAAGCAGAACATAGATATTGTTGTTATAATTATAGTAATAGTATTGTTAAAGGGAATTTAATAAGAATCAGGACCAAAGTAAAGTTTTTGCTTGGAGATATTTTGACAGGAACTTTAATTACAAAGGAAACGCATTTAGTGTCTGCTTTTATCCCTACAGGTTGTGCCTTTTTTGTCTCCTCCAGTAAAACTCTACAATTCTCCTTTGCTACTTGCCAGAATTTAAGGTAATTTTTACTGAGTATGTGTTTATTGCTAGGAGAAGAAAAGGCTGCCAGTGAATTGTGTGTAACACCTAGGAGGCCAAATCAAAAGCAGCTTGATTCTAGCTTTCATAAACCACTCGTTTAGGTAAAGCTTATTATCTTTCTCTTCCCAGATAGTTCTCTATGCCAAGGGAATAAGAAAGTTTTATATAAAGAGACAATTATGCCATTCCTGTGCCATTCAGGACTTTTTCTGTGTCAGATGAAAAGTCAATACAGCTTCACAAAGTTGCTGAGGCCCTTGAGTCTGTGTGAAAGGAAAAGGTCTCTGAATCCTTAGTTTTCTACAATGTAGATGGGCCAAACCACCAGAGTTGAGAGATTTGTCTACAGTGATGCAGCTGAAGCACAGGAAAATATACTGCAGAAGAGACATTCTAATATATGTTTTTTTTTTTTTTTTTTTTGGACATAGTGATATAGTTTATGAGAGCATCTTCTCTATTTTTAATAAATCCTTTTTCAATCAGCTTCCACTAACATTAAGAACACTTACATAAGCAATAATGAAGTAAAATCTTGGAGAGCTCTCTGCGATTCGCTATCAAGAAGTTCAGTTTTTGCTCCCAGACACTTGTCATTCAATGATATAATTTATTACTTTTCAGGATCTTTCAAACAAGTTTCCACAATGGTCAAAATTGTGGACTGATGAACTGAATGTGGGCATATGGTAGACTGCAATGTCTGAATAGCAAAATCAATGAAACCTCAAAATAAATAGTTATAATAGTCAGTTCTGGAAGTAACAAAGAACTTAATCAGCAGAATCCAAAGTATTTATTTGCTGACCACAATTCTTGGTTTTGGAAGCATTTCATGAAGACAAAATGCAGCTCTTATGACATTTTCAAAGTGTTAATAAATCTAAAATGTGGCTTTGCATATTTCTAGACTTAACAATGCTTTAATAATGGTATTACAATATGAATGCAAGGCAGGAGGAGCGTGATAAATGTGTCCATTAGCTTACCACTGTGGTAAGAGGGTATCTATTTCGGTTAATGACTTCTGTCAAAAACAGAGTCGTCATATAAAGCATCTGAAGTCTCGATAATTTGTGAATGATCAGGGATTCTGTTCTTTGCTGATGTCAGGGTAATGGGGAGGAAATTCCAGAGTTTTGAGTTCTCTGCAGTACTGAATATATGCCCACAGCAGTGCCAATCCAGACAGTTTCCTGTACTTCTATCTACTGGTTCTTCTGTACTACTGGTTGAATCTTAGGTTGGATGCAGAACTAACTCATGACAGAAATTAAAAAAAAAAAAACATTTTGGAAAGTTTTATAATTGCTTTGCTTTTTTTTTATTATTATCCTCTTATTTTGAGTGCAATTTTTCTTGGTAATCTATGGGGTGCAAAAGTGATACTTCTTGTAGTAAACATCATTATATTGCCTTCTGCAGGAGTGAGGATGTCATGTTCATTACTAAGGATGCAATTTTTCAAAAACTTTGCCACCCATGGAGCCATCTCCATGATTATGTATGTTCTCCTTCAGTTCTGCTGTGATTTTTTGAAAAGCTGAAAAAAATATCCTGAGATCCTGTTCTCTAGAAACTAAACCAATCTACAAAAATCAGTAGGTTAGGCAACAACCACAGGTTCAAATCGTGACAATACATTCCTCTAATGAAATACTAAAATAAAATAAATAAATAAGGCAAACAACAAAACGCGCGGATCTCTGCGTCGGAAATAAAACAAGCTAAAATAAATAAAACCCGCAGGGATCCCGTCGCGCCGCTGCGATGGTCTTTTTACCCCCAGGTTCTCCCAGGCTATATTCCTCCCAAGTCCCACCCAAGGGAGTGAGGCAGTCCGTTACCACTCCTGATGTCTGGTGAGGAGACACTGCTGACCACCGATGTTCCGGTGCAGGAGGGTATACTCAGGTCACGCTGATCGAGCAGAGCGAGCTCAGGAAGGGTGTCTCTGGTCCGCTGGCTTTAAAGCCCAATATGAGCCCAGACGAGGACCACACGGAATGCGAACCAAACGAAACTCGAACACACAGGTACCAGGTGAAAACGAGAGCCAACTTTATTAACAGGTAAGGGTATTTTTATAGGGTATTGAAGGGGAGAAGAAGGGGTGGAGAGTAGGAGGAGATACGCGTGGGAGCCGACGCCGATTGGTCAGAGCCCGTCGCTGGGCGGACGGCCAGGAGTGGCAGACCGCTCCTGGCCCCCTCCCTCGGGGTTCTAGGAGATTCTGGACTGGGTTCCATCGCACGTAGTCAGGGTAAGGACCCTGACTGCGCAGGCGCATCCCTCAAGAGGTTATACAGGGGGCACGGAGATTGACAGGGACCCCCCTGTACAATTCCTGACTGCGCATGCCCAGTCTCGGGGTCGCCCAAGGGACACCATTGTGCCCTAAGGAGATCCCAAATCCCACTTTTCGTTCTCCTACAAAATACAAGTTTATATGCATATATATGTAGAATCATAGAATCATAGAATGCCTAAGGTTGGAAGGGACCTCTAGAGGTCATCTAGTCCAATCCCCCTTACAGGATGTGGAACAGGACCGCATCCCAGCAGGTTTTGAAGATCTCCAGAGAAGGAGCCTCCACAACATCTCTGGGCAGCCTGTTCCAGGGCTTTGTCACCCTCACTGTCAAGAAATTTTTGCTTAAGTTCCTGTCGAACTTTTGATGCTTCCGTTTGTGGCTGTTTTCTCTAGTTCTGTTGGTGGTCACCAGGGAAAAGAGGTCAGCCCCATCCTCCTCACTGCCTCCCTTGAGGTACTTGTACACACTGATCAGGTCCCCTCTCAGCCTTCTCTTCTCCAGGCTGAACAGGCCCAGCTCCCTCAGCCTCTCCTCATAGGGCAGATGTTCCAGGCCCCTGATCATCCTCGTGGCCCTGCGCTGGACTCTCTGCAGCAGCTCCACATCCCTCTTGTACTGTGGGGCCCAGAACTGGACACAGTACTCCAGTACAGTACCTCACCAGGGCTGAGTAGAGGGGCAGGATCCCCTCCCTCGAATCTGCTGGAGACGCTCCTCTTAATGCACCCCAGGATGCCATTGGCCTTCTTGGCCACGAGGGCACACTGCTGCCTCATGGTCAACCTGTCGTCCACCATGACGCCCAGGTCCTTCTCTGCAGAGCTGCTCTCCAGCAGGTCGGTCCCCAGCCTGTACTGGTGTCTGGGGTTATTTCTCCCCAGGTGCAGGACCGTGCACTTGGCCTTGTTGAATTTCATG
>VWPW01013605.1:0-45322 GCA_013389825.1 Crypturellus undulatus | reverse complement strand
GTTCCATCACTTTTCAGGGGATGGAGGTGAGGCTGACTGGCCTGTAGTTGCCCGGATCCTCCTTCCTGCCTTTTTTGAAGACTGGTGTGACATTGGCTTTCTTCCAGTCCCCCGGCATCTCCCCCGTTTTCCAGGATTTTTCAAAGATCATGGAGAGTGGCTTAGGTATGACATCCGCCAGCTCACGCAGAACTATGGGGTGCATCCCATCAGGGCCCATGGATTTGTGGGTATCGAGGTTCCTCAGGTGATCTTTTACCCAATCTTCCTCTACCCAGGGCAAATCTTCCTTTCTCCTGTCTTCTTCTCTTGTCCCTAGGGCCTGGGACTCTACAGGGTACAGCCTTGGTAAACACCGAAGCAAAGAAGGCATTCAACAACCCTGCTTTTTCTGTGTTATTTGTAACCAGGGTGTCCATCCCATTCACCAGCGGACCCACATTTCCCCTGATCTTCCTTTTGCTGTTTATATATTTGAAGAAGCTTTTCGTGTTATTTTTAACATCCCTTGCCAGGTTGCATTCCAAACGTGCCTTAGCTTTCCTTGTTGCATCTCTGCCCTGCCTGACTACGCTCCTCTATTTTTCCCAGGGGACCTGTTCTTTTTTCCACATTCTGTACACCGCCACCTTCTGCTTGAGCATTGCCACAAGCTCCTTGCTCATCCACGTAGGTCTCTTGCCCCCTCTGCCTGACTTCTTATGCACAGGGATGCACTGTTGCTGGACGTGGAGGAAGTGGCACTTCAAAACTAACCAGTTTTCTTGGGCCCCCTTTCCTTCTAGAGCTCTAGCTCATGGGATTCTTCTGAGGAGGTCTCTGAGGAGGCTAAAGTTGGCCCTCCTGNGGACCTGTTCTTTTTTCCACATTCTGTACACCGCCACCTTCTGCTTGAGCATTGCCACAAGCTCCTTGCTCATCCACGTAGGTCTCTTGCCCCCTCTGCCTGACTTCTTATGCACAGGGATGCACTGTTGCTGGACGTGGAGGAAGTGGCACTTCAAAACTAACCAGTTTTCTTGGGCCCCCTTTCCTTCTAGAGCTCTAGCTCATGGGATTCTTCTGAGGAGGTCTCTGAGGAGGCTAAAGTTGGCCCTCCTGAAGTCCATGGTCGCAAGGCTACTTACAGCCCTGCCTCCTCCTCGTCGGATCCTGAACTGCACCAGCTCATGGTCACTGCAGCCGAGGCTATCCCCCACCCTAACATCTCCTACAAGTCCCTCTCTATTTGTTAGCACGAGGTCCAGTAGTCCACCTCTCCTCATTGGCTCCTCCACAACCTGCATCAAAAAGTTATCATCGACGCTCTGCAGGAACCTCCAGGACTGTTTGTGCCTGGCTGTGTTGTCCCTCCAGTTGATGTCGGGGAAGTTGAAGTCCCCCATGAGAACCAGGGCCTGTGACCGTGAGGCAATATCCAGCTGCTTGTAGAAGGCCTCAGCAAATTCCTCGTCCTGGTCAGGCGGCCTGTAGCAGACACCCACCACAGTTTCTCCCACATTAGCCTGCCCTTCAACCTTTACGCACAAGCTCTCACCGCATGTAGGTGAAAATCTTTCTTTGCTATTGTAAACAAAATAATAGCATGTTTACTAACTAACGAATTTGTGCTGTAACATTCCAAAATCTATTCCTATACTGTTGAAAATAAAATGTAGTAGAAGACAAACATTTTCCTTATTCTGAAGCAGGACTTCGACATTATGCTTCTGTATCTATTTTGCTGATGCAGATCCCAGTTAACTCAACTCATGATTCGGTCCACTTTGTCATGATTTCTGAATTAATGTTTGCTGTAACACCTTGCTATGTCTTTGCCTAGCAAAATACTATTTGAGCTGACTAGGTGCATTTCAACATCCCAGGTGTAATGAACTCATTAAACACTTCTGCAAAAGATAGGCAGTGTCAGCACAATTTGGAATAGCTGTAGCTCCTGGAACTTGTATCTGCTGATATATTAAGTAAGCATAAACAAGAAAGCCTTGAAACATACAGCTATACTAATTCATTCATGCAAAAATTCATCCTTGTCAGTACCTTGGAGTTCATTGAAAAGGCACATACAAATAACAAGGCATTTAGCAGTTTTCAAGCCACAACAGAATTCTGTGAATTGATTTAATAAAAAAAAAAACTCAGAAGACACTGCAGTTCTGAAGTCAAAGAATCCCCTTAACAAGTTTTTGTTTAGCAGTTTAGTTCCTCTCTTTCATACCCTTTATTAGATTCATAAGGCCTGCTAAGACGTTGCAAGGCTTTTTTTTGTTGTTGTTTTTTTGTTAGTGCTTGAGGAAAAGCATCTATCATCTCCTTTATTTAAGTAAAAACAATATGAACCTCTTAAAGATAGTTTCTTTCAACAACAATGGTGAATTAAATATATATATTTATCTCTTTTAAAATTTTAAACGCCCTGGTTAATTCAATGCATGAATTAATTATCATTTGATCAATAGATTTCAAAAAAGTCTGTTAAATTACCATTCAAAGCTCTCTTGACATATAGTATTTTCATTCCCAGAGTAATCCACTTTCATCTATCCTATTAAAAGCATATGTATGCTTCTGTAAGAAATAATTTGTGACCAATAGAAAATTTATATTGCAAATGTCAACTTCATAATTTACTTCAGGTGCCTTTGAATCTTATTGCTTTGAAGACAGTGTGAAAAACTCCAGTGCAAGATGCATATTTTTAAATATTCCACTAACTTTGAAAATATTAGAAATTTTCCTGTGCCCATGTAATGACAACCTTATTCTGTATCTATTGCAAATGTCCTCCATTCCCTTACCAGGGCATTCATAGAATCATAGAATCATAGAATGCCTAAGGTTGGAAGGGACCTCTAGAGGTCATCTAGTCCAACCCCCCTGCACACGCAGGGCCACCTAGAGCACGTGGCACAGGACTGCATCCAAGCGGGTCTTGAAGATCTCCAGAGAAGGAGACTCCACAACCTCTCTGGGCAGCCTGTTCCAGTGCTCTGTCACCCTCACCGTCAAGAAGTTCTTCCTTAAGTTCCCGTGGAACTTTTTATGCTTCAATTTGTGGCCATTTCCTCTGGTTCTGTCAGTGACCACCAGTGAAAAGAGGCCAGCCCCATCTTCCTCATTGCCTCCCTTGAGGCACTTATAGACACAGATCAGGTCCCCTCTCAGCCTTCTCTTCTCCAGGCTGAACAAGCCCAGCTCCCTCAGCCTCTCCTCATAGGGCAGATGTTCCAGGCCCCTGATCATCCTCGTGGCCCTGCGCTGGACTCTCTCCAGCAGCTCCACATCCCTCTTGTACTGTGGGGCCCAGAACTGGACACAGTACTCCAGATGTGGCCTTACCAGGGCTGAGTAGAGGGGTAAGATCACCTCCCTCGACCTGCTGGAGATGCTCCTCTTAATGCACCCCAGGATGCCATTGGCCTTCTTGGCCACGAGGGCACACTGCTGCCTCATGGTCAACCTGTCGTCCACCACGACGCCCAGGTCCTTCTCAGCAGAGCTGCTCTCCAGCAGGTCGGTCCCCAGCCTGTACTGGTGTCTGGGGTTATTTCTCCCCAGGTGCAGGACCGTGCACTTGGCCTTGTTGAATTTCATGAGGTTTTTGACCGCCCAGTTGTCCAGTCTGTCCAGGTCCCTCTGGATGGCAGCACAGCCCTCTGGAGTATCCGCTACTCCTCCCAGCTTCGTATCATCTGCAAACTTGCTGAGGGAGCACTCTGTGCCTTCATCCAGATCGTTGATAAATAAATTGAACAGGACTGGACCGAGGACTGACCCCTGGGGCACTCCGCTCAACACAGGCCTCCAACTAGACTCTGCACCGCTGATCACCACCCTCTGAGTTCTGCCATCTAGCCAGTTGCCAATCCACCTCACCGACCACTCATCCAGCCCACACCTCCGGAGCTTGTCCAGGAGGATGTTGTGAGGGACGGTGTCAAAAGCCTTGGTGAAGTCAAGGTAGATGACATCCACCGCTCTTCCCTCGTCTATCCAGCCAGTCATCCCATCATAGAAGGCTATCAGATTAGTCAAGCATGATTTCCCTTTCGCGAATCCATGCTGACTAGTCCTGAGCACCTTCTTGTCCTCCACGTGCCTGGAGACAACGGCCAGTATGAGCCGTTCCATCACTTTTCCAGGTACGGAGGTGAGGCTGACCGGCCTGTAGTTGCCCGGGTCCTCCTTCTTGCCTTTTTTGAAGACTGGCGTGACATTGGCCTTCTTCCAGTCCTCCGGCACCTCCCCCGTTCTCCAGGATCTTTCAAAGATGATGGAGAGCGGCTCGGCTACGACATCGGCCAGCTCACGCAGAACTCTGGGGTGCATCCCATCGGGGCCCATGGATTTGTTGGCATCGAGGTGTCTTAGGTGCTCTCTGACCCAATCTTCCTCTACCCTGGGCAAGTCTTCCTTTCTTCCAGCTTCTTCTCCTGTCGCTAGGGCCTGGGACTCTACAGGGCTGCCCTTGGTAAACACTGAAGCAAAGCAGGCATTCAGCAGCTCTGCTTTTTCTGTGTTCTTCGTAACCAGGGTGCCCATCCCATTCACTAGAGGACCCACATTTCCCCTGATCTTCCTTTTACTGTTAATATATTTATAGAAGTTTTTCTTGTTATTTTTAACATCCCTTGCCAGGCTGGGTTCCAGCTGCGCCTTAGCTTTCCTAGTTGCATCTCTGCATTCCCTGACTACGCTCCTGTATTTTTCCCAGGGGGCCTGCCCTTTCTTCCACATTCTGTATACCACCTTCTTCTGCTTGAGCATTGCCACCAGCTCCTTGCTCATCCACGCAGGTCTCTTGCCCCCTCTGCCTGACTTCCTACGCACAGGGATGCACTGCTGCTGGGCGCAGAGGAAGTGACGCTTGAACACTAGCCAGCTCTCTTGGGCCCCGCTTCCTTCTAGGGTTCTAGCCCATGGGATTCTTTCGAGGAGGTTTCTGAAGAGGCTAAAGTTGGCCCTCCTGAGGTCCATTGTTGCAAGGCTGCTTACAGCCCTGCCTCCTCCTCGTCGGATCCTGAACTGCACCAGCTCATGGTCACTGCAGCCGAGGCTATCCCCCACCCTCACATCTCCTACAAGACCCTCTCTGTTTGTTAGTACAAGGTCCAGTAGTCCACCTCTCCTCGTCGGCTCAAGTAGAATTCACAGTAGAATATAACTGACTTCCTCTTGTTTATGTGCTGTTTATGCACATACCACAAAATCATAAAATACAGGAAAAAAAAATTACAGTCAGCAGATGTGGCACTGAATATATTCTAGGAGAATGACTTTGGAGACGTTACTATATTTTTGCAGTTTTTTATGTCTGAGCTCAAAAACTCTTAATATCTGTACCAGGATTTCCTTTCTGTTTTTTTTTCCTTTCCTTCTACAGCTTTCCTTACTGTTTTTCCATCATAATTAATCTAAACAAAGCACAGCAAATAAGTGAAAAAAGGGTAAGTTATTAAAAAAATTGAGAAGTACTTCCTTGTGATGGAATTTTGTCTGCCAAAGAAGCTTAACCTGTGAATCAATGTAGAGTAGTTAACATAAAACAAGTATTTTTTCAATTAGAACAAATTAGAACAAATTAGTACATGTTACAAAAAAAAATGAAGAATGAATTTAAGTAAAATCCAAGAAAAAAATGCTAAGTTTTATAAGTTTAATAGAAGTTTAATAGAAGCGAGTATATAAGTTAATAAGTTTAATAGAAGCAACTAGGAGACTATGAATAGCTACTTAGTGGGATCTCATATATACTTCTATGTGTGTGCACACTATGTGTGCATATATATACATATATATATTTCCAATATATATCGATAAAAAAAAGGAGTGAAAAAGAGCCTTAACTCCAGAAAACAAAAGTTCAGAGTCATGGTCCGGTGCCTTACTGAAAGTCCTTATAGCTTCATGTAAGCTAAAGAATATTTCTGAGCAATTTATGTTTCTGAGTGATATATAAATTCTGATTAATCCTGCACCTTCTTTTTCTGATCATCAAATAGACCTTTGAGCAGCAGAAATTAATGATAGAAATCTTGCCTTCTGAGAATGAGTACATCTTTAAAGACTAAGAGTTTGCCTCTCAGAAGATTGTCTCCCTCTCATCAGACACAAATCATGAGAGAGAAGACTTGTGAGTCAGATTTTTGTCAGAAATTTTTCACAACACACTTAAATATCTTTAGGAAAGTTCAGTTGCATGATACCTGCATATAAGTGAGTCATCTGGCTTTTTCAGCTCTGATACTGGGATTTAGGGTCTCAGTAACTTATATACATGCCTCTCTCAAAGTGTCTTACATCTTGTCTTATTTATTCTTGTAGTTCATGAAAGGATTGCGTTGTTGAAAGTGGAAGATGTCCACTCTGAACCTCTTCCTGAAACACACCAACTCTTCAGTTCTTTGTCTGAAAACAGTCATGCATTCTTGGCTCTTAACAGTAAGATCTTCCTGTCTGCTATTTCAGTATACAGAAAAGTGGGAAAAGATATGCACTGAGATTGCAGAAATTTCTAAAAATAAACAGCCTCCACAAAAAGGAGTGTTGATCCTGTTAATGAAACTGTTTATGAGCTTTCTTTCTGATCTTGGCTTTTCCTTCAAAATGATGACAGCAATGATTTCTTCCTGCAGGATTTGCTGTAATTAGCTATGGGCATTGCCAGCTCACCCTGGGCGCTAAGGAGAGTCCACCAGTCATTTCTGTACTATGCATTTATCAGCTTTTTGAACACACTCCTCTGCACACTTGGTGAGATACAACGTTGCAATGTGTTATCTCAGTTTTTAATATCAGCATATATATAAAATTCAGGTTTTGATGAACTGCTCATGCTGAAATTAAGTGAATTCCCTAAAATCATTTGGTCCACTTAGCACTAGTAGTAGTCCAATGTTTGACATGAAAGAACAAACTTAGTACAAAGAAGGTGTGAATGTGCAGGAAAGGCAACCAACTTCTATACATTTATATTGTTGTGGAAATTTTCTGCCTGACATATCCACATTTTTGGTCCTTGGGATTTCTCCCAAGAAACAAAAATACCATAGGACCTTCACAGGAAACGCAGGTCTCTTAAAAGAAGTAAATATCGATAGCCAAGTGACGCATCTATAGGTACAGTTTTTGTGTATTCAGAACTTTCAGTTTTGCTTTGAATTAGCACAATCTGTTCCAGACTCTTAAATTTTAGCCAATTTTTATCTTAAGAGTGCTGAATTTCAGAATATATTTATAACAAACTAAAATTTGTTCCTACTTTGATATAGTTTATGTTCATAAACTCATGTAATATAGGATTTCAGCAAAAGTTCTCTCTTTTCTTGTAAGCCAATGTGACTTTTTCAAGAGAGAACTAAACAGGAAATTGTTCCCCAAAGCACTCTAGAGTTTCACCTTATTTCCCAGGTGGGTGTGGGTAGCAGAATTGCAAGGTCCTCCAGTGTCCGTAAAGCATTTTGTATCTTCAGAATTTTTTGAACAATGCACGTTCATCATGGTTATTCATTCCAAAGTTATTCATTCAGCATCTATGTGGGGAATGTTATAAGCATCAGGAAAAGGATGGTATCACTCATTTTCCTTACACTGAATGGATGGGAGAGGAGTGTCTGATATGGGTGAAGAAGGTAAAGGAATCAAAGAAGATGAGAAAGATTTAAAAACAGTTAAAAATAGTTAAAAAAAAAAAAGAAGAAAACTATAAGGAAGGAGAAGGAAATTGACTGAACTGTATTCAATAAGGTTTATGCAGTAAAGCTGTCAGTATGCATTTGAAACACAGAAAACATAAGGACAGCACTGGTGAGGTGGTTATGATGTAGTTACTTCAAAAACATGTATCCTCGGGCACTGATGGAGTACAGAGAGGATATTCTAGAGGCAGATCTGTTAAAAGGATGTCTGGATGGTCCACAGGGATGTTTGTGGCACTATCTGAAAGAGTCATATAAACAGAGCTACAGATACATGAGCATTTTTGCAGAGCTACAAAAACATCAGCTCCTTGCTCAAGGATTTGAGCCTGTCATTTCCTATGGCAACAGAGCTGGGAAGTTCTACTACAGGCTACCTTTAAAAATAACTTTGTATTGGAGATAAAAAGGTTAGTCATTGAGAATAAAAAAGGAGTCACTTGAAAGTGACAGATTTTGAGAGGAAGAGATTTTGGAAAATAGAGAGGAATTTGGAAAAATAAATGTGCCTGGAAAAAAGCTGTGAGTTCGCATCTAACAGGCCTTGTGGCTTTAAAGAAGAATCGATAATCTATATGTCAATCCTGAGAAAAGTTTGTGTGACTGTTCTTAAAGACCTTCTGTGATGATAGAAATATCCCGTCCATAGTCTCACCACATGATCTATTTTGATGTTTCACATTTCTTTATCATAAGATCATATTACTCTTCCTGTCAATAATAAAATGTTCTTATTTCCTAGCAAACTTGTGGAAACAAGTGGAAACTAAATTATTCCTTCTTTCTTTGCAGTCCTTTATGCTTTAGAACACCAGTACTGTGCCACGTTATCCTTCTAAAATTTTCTTTTATAGGCTAAATGACCTAGGCTGATCCAAACTTTCCTGATGTGCACCTACTTATCCTTTGCACTCTTTTAGTGTTTCAGTTGGTCTATGTTTTTCTAAGAATACAGTAACACCTTAACTGGAGAGTGAACCTGCAGCTGAGGCTTTCCAGTGTTGGACAGATGAACAATTATTTTGTTTGTTTTGTGTCTGTAACTCTGTTTGCAGTTCATGGAATTGTGTTTGCCTTCTTATGCAATGGCACGACATTTCTTACTTTTGCATAGTTTATAATTTACCTCAGTTATAAGGTATTTTTGTATTTATTACTAAATCTTCAGTTATCCACCCTACATTTTGACCTTGCTTGAACAGGGGGTTGGACTAGACGATCTCTAGAGGTCCCCTCCAAACCTAATCTTTCTGTGATTTTGTGATTTTGAGATTCTGTAATATTCCAGGTCAATTATTTTTCTCTATTATGAGTTTTTTTACTTCAAAATCCTATGATTTAGATGATTCCTCCAGGTATTCAGGAAAAAATAATAGTTCTGTGTAGGTAGGTGTGTCTCTGTGTATCTCCACCTGAACATCCTACTTTCCCCATTTTTCACAATGTAGCATGTTCAGCTTCTTGCTTTCAACCCATAAATCGAGTGTTGGCATCTTTAATATGTAAGGGAATACCTTCTCTTTTATTCATTCTCTAATCAGTCCTTCCCGGACAATCTTTTAGTATTCCAAAATCTGCTATCTATCCCATCGTGTCTGTGCGATGTCAATTAAATCACGGTTGTCTTCTGCTTGTTTATTCCCCGTATGCCTTGCAATGCTACACAGATGGCTGAAATGTTTGGCAAATAACTTTGTGCTCTCAGGTGACATATTGTCCCAATGCAATCCACCAGATTACATTATTACATAACATGGGATTATATGCATGGGGGAACTGAAACAGAGCATGCATGAAGCTACTGCTGCTATTTTCAGGCTTTTCTGTCTGTATCTTTTTTTTAATGTGTAGAAGTTTCCATGATTGAGTGTGATCTCTTCTCAAGGTATCTAAAGATGTGGAGACCCCGTGAAGTGATGCTACAATTCACTGGAATTAAGCTTCTTGGGTTTGTGATTCTCCATCCCTTTCCCTTGATAAAGAGCCTTCTTCTTAGCATTGAACTGCACACAGATGTCCTGTCTCTGCTTCCTGAAGTCTCTCCTATATCCAGGCTACTTGTCCCGGCACAGTTAGGGGTTGACCTGCTGGAAAGCAGCTCTGCAGAGAGGGATTTGAAGAGTCCTGGTTGAAAAGTTAACAAGTTAACCATGAGTCAGCAATGTGTCCTTGTGGCCAAGAAGGCCAGTGGGATCCTGGCCTGCATGAGGAGGAGCGTTACCAGCAGGCCGAGGGAGGAGATCCTGCCCCTCTGCTCAGCTTTGGTGAGGCCGCACCTGGAGTACTGGGTGCAGTTCTGGGCTCCCCAGGACAAGAGTGATGTGATGCTTCTAGAGAGGGTCCAGCAGAGAGGCACAAAGATGATTAAGGGACTGGAGCATTTGTCATGTGAGGAAAGACTAAGGGAGCCAGGCCTGTTTAATCTGGAGAAGAGAAGGCTGAAATGAGATTTGATCAACATGTTCAAGTACCTGAGGGTGATTCTAGGGAGGATGGGGCCAGACTCTTCTCTATTGTGACGGGTGACAGGACGAGGGGTAATGGGTGTAAGTTGAGACACAGGAAGTTTAATTCCCATATGAGGAAGAATTTCTTTGCTGTGAGTGTGACAGAGCCCTGGAACAGGCTGCCCAGAGAGGTTGTGGAGTCTCCTTGTCTGGAGATCTTCAAAACCCACCTGGGCCACATGCTAGAGGTGTCTCTGCTGGAGCAGGGGGATTGGACTAGATGATGTCTAGAGATCCCTTCCAACATTAACCATTCTGTGATTCTGTGATCCGTGCTATCAAGTCTATCTTCTACATTCTTTATGGCATATATCCAATTTTTGTTCAACAAAAATGGCATACAAATACTTCTGTTTAGCCTACAGGGCACATTCTTCTCTACAATCATGTAATTAGATAGACCCTATTCCACTGGCATTCCACTGGACTGGAATCAGTCCATACTTACAGCAGTAGTGTCACAAACAGCAGGCTTTTACATTTTTAAAAAGCTGAAATGAAACCTACATCTAAAAAAAAAAAAAAGATGGATCAAAAGAAGCAAGACATTTTTTTAAAAAAAAATTAAATTCTAAAATGACTAATATGTCATACAAGCCAATATGAAGGAGTTGGTCTGCTTTCTCTGTCTTGCAGAATATCTTGCAGAATATCTATATATGACTCTTGCAGTCATGAGATCATAGAATAATTATCAGAAAAGCAACTTTCAGGTTTCGTCAAGTCTATTCTCCACTTTCAAAGTAGCATTAACTTTACCTGTTATTACTGATAGCTATTCATTTAATCTACTTTTAAAGATTTCCAGCACTCAAGACTCCACAACGCCTACAGATAATCTACTCAAATACTCATTAATGTCACTATTGCTTTCTCTAATCACATTTCACAGTGAGAAAAGGTTATTTTCTTCCTATTTGATTTCTACCCTTTTGAAGACTGATATTTTGTATTCACTCAGAGTGCTTCCTTTTCTTATTTAAAAGTACCTACTCATTGGTTCAGTCTTTCCCCAAAGGTCGTACTTTCTAAGCTCCCAATCACTCCAATGCTCTCTTCTGGACTGTCTCCAATTTATCAGTGTTTTTCTTAAAGTGCAATGGCAAAGCTGAACACAGTTCTCAAGCTGAGACCTTTCCAGTACCAAGTGAAGTAATTGTAAACTGCACCTTCCTAGTATTTACCTTTTTCACTGTGTCATTATTGACCTGTTCAGCTCTTGGTCAAATATTACCAACATTCTTTTCTATAGAACAGTTGATTCCTTATTTATTCTTCATCTTCCATTTATGTAGCTGACTGTATCTGCAAGGTACATTACTTGGACCTATTGAATTTACATTATTGTATTGTATTTACATTATTTGTTTCAGTTTATCCAGAACAAATTTTCCTGTCATGTCATCTGCTGGTTCTACTCATCAGGATGTTAAGAAAAATCTTGAATATATTGGAGGTAGCACAGACCCCTGCCCCCATTCATTTGATCTGTCTTTCCTTTTTGCTAAATAATTATGTATTATATTTATTTCAGAGTGATTATTTAACCTGATTTGCCTCTTTCCTATAGTTATTAGAACTAGTCCATGTTATCTTAACTTGTTTATTAGAATATAATGAATGACTTTTCCAAAAGTATTAAAGACAAAATATATGACAATTCCTATGACTCTGTCCACAAAGGTGCTCTTCCTGTTGATGAAGGAAATCAGACTAAAGTATTTTATTTTTGGCGTATATCCTGATTTTTAGTCATCCAGTTTTCTTCTAGTTTTTTACTAGTTTATTCTGTTGCTTGTATCCATGAAATTGACTAATCTCTAAATCATCAGCTCCTCTCCCACACTGTCTTTTGAAAGATGGGCACTGAAAGGGCCACCATGCTACCTGCTTCCATTAACTCCCCTGTCTTCCATTATTTCTCAAGGATAACTTTGAACAGCCTTGAGATTTATTCAACCTCTTTTAATTTTTCTAATATTATACCTAGCCAATATGAAAAATTTTGGTTCCCTTTGAACTCTCTAACTTGTATTTCCTTACTGGAAGCAAAGAACTCTTTTTAAGGAACTATTTTAAAAAGTTTTCAAGGACTCACACAGTTTGCCTGGCATTATTTATTGATAGGTTTTCTTCTCTGTTGGGTAAATCATTTGTTAGATTATATAACTATTTCTTGATATTTTTGGCAGTTGCGAGTTGTACTTCATTTTACTCCTTCAAATTTCTGATTTTTCCCTATGTCTTTAATATCTGTCTAAGCATTTCATATAATCTACTCTACTTTCCATCTTTCTATATGCTTCCATGAGGGTTAAATCCAGAAAAAGATCATCCAGATGTGCTTCTGACTATACTTACTACACTTCTCATTCCTTCTTTTTATTAGGGTAGTTCATTTTTTGTCATTGGTTTTGGTCTCTGTAGGAACTGCCAGATTTCTTCAATTCCTTTTAGACTTGCCCAGCAATTCTCTGAATTTATTGCCATTTATTTTGTTGTTCTGCCTCCTTTTGTTTATAAGTAGGAGCTCTGGCAATCCTTAATATGTCCTGCTAGTGTTGCTTTCATTTTCATACCTTATTTCATGATTGCTCTCTCCTTTGTGAAGATTCCATGATTCTTCATGTTGAAACATGTGAACAATCTCATAAAGTTGATGCTTTGACAATTATCCACCATTTTGATAATTTGTTATGCATTCCAGCTCTTCTTTTTATATATACATATATATGTATAGTTTTTTTTTGAAAATCTTGCAAAGTTTTAAAATCTGTGGCAGATTATTGCAGACTGACACAAAATTTTATTGATCTTCCTGTAACTTCTACAAATAACCCAAAATTTCATGGCTACTTTTAGAATTCTGTGCTAGATCAACAATGGTAGCATATTTCAGGAATATGGGAAGGTAGAGATGAACTGAGTCTTGTTAGTCTGGTCAATATAATGAAAGCATTATGATACCTGAATTTTGTTTCTCTCTGTGAAATTGCTAACATCAATTTATGTGATATTTTATCTCAAAACAGACTTGATTTAAGGTCATGTGTGGACTCAAAAAAAAGCCTTCATTTTATGACTTGAACCATTTTAATTTTAGAAGCAGTCTAGAATTTCCAAAAGTGGAGGGATAGCATATTGAACAACAACCATACTATCAAATGGCTGCAAACACAAAGGAAGAATTTTTACATTAGGCTTCTATAAATCAAAGCAAATTACTTTCATAACTGCTTATTTGATTAAGAATAATGTCATTTGTTTCCAGATGCTTCTGTATTTTTTTTTTGCCTCTATTCCTAATGCTGTTAATATTGTATTTATTGTTTCTTAATTTTACTCCCATTTTGGTGGACTGACTAATCATCCTGAAGACTATCTGTCACTGTGACAGAGCCTCCTGGGCAATAGCAGTGCCAATGGTTGATAAGCAGCTGCCGTATAAAAGGTAAGTAGGTTCACTGTAATGCAAAAAGCCATGAATAAAGACAGCAAAAGTTTATTAAAATTTGATAAAGCTTTTGGTTATTTATACTGTGTGTATTCAGTCAAACTAAGTATTTCAGGAGGCAGTGCAGTCTCGTTCTACTCTTTCAAATGGGACAGAGCAGAAAAAAATGCTAATTCTATATCAGGTACTCTGGTGGGACCTTTAGTAATCAAGTCTTTGCTATATATGGCTATTTTACTATTTATAAAACTGTAATATAATCTATATCTGAGTCAAAAGAATATGTCTCATTTAAAAACTTAACACAGAACCAGTAAAGAAGGTATTAAGTACAGACTAAATTGCAGTTTCTCTATAATCTAGATCAGAGCATGATGGTTAATGAGAAAGAACTGTGGTGCAATAAATGGGAATATCAGAGTACTTCTTTTCTCTAAATGCACTTTGGAATTAAAATTTTACAAGGGAGGAGAGATGTGAGGGCACTAATGAATTAGATTCTGTAGGTCGACAGAAAATAACTGCATACACAGAACTTTATGTTTTTTATTATAGACAGCTTTGCATGGATTTGAAAAGGTGGAATAAGAGCTTTAGTCTCGGTATGAATACTTCCTAAATCAGGATAGTTGTGTTTGTCAGAGAAGATCCATGAATGAACTCAAGGCACATCAAGTCATTTCTGTGTGTGGCAGTCACTTAGTTCATGGCATCTGTACAGACCATGCACAAAATGTCTGTTGTGTGGGAAAATTGTGCAGACCAGGAAAGCTTTCATCTTGGATCTACCCCTGACCAAATTTAAGAATCCTTATATGATTATGGCTAAATTTCTGGGTCATTTACTAAATAAAATTCTATCATATACCCCAAATTGTTCAGTCCAGGAGTAATGTTTTTGTAGGGACTACATCAGTACTTTGCTACATATTTTGTGAACTAATAGCAAAGAGAAGGAGTTGGGAGTGATAGCTGTGAAAGTAAGCTCTGAAAGGTTTACATTATACTTTTACATTAATCTGTTGGCATTTCAGGGAAGATTGGGCAGATGTAATCAGTGTTCCTCTAATAGTTTCTCTGCTGTGCTATTAGTGAGAAGAGGAAAAGTCAAGGGGGATTCTGTTAAGAACAGTGCTTGCAATTCATTTCAGAGAAAGACAAAACTAATTTGAAATCAGATTTTCTATGGAAAGGCCATTGTGTGGCCACTCATTGAAGCTTCTGTGGAATACAGCTGAGACCTTAACTAGTCAAATTGCTTTTGAAAGTGTATTCTTATCTTTTCTTATCTCTGTTTTTAAACCAGCTGATAGTGAAGCTGCTGTATTGAGATGGATCAGAGGATACAATTCTAACTGAAAAATCTGGAAGAGTTTCAGGGGCAGCACCTGCCTGATCTTTACCATTGCTTTTTGTGGAAAATGAGGATTCCCTGCTTGTGCTGGCGAAACACATAGCATGTTATGAAGTTAGCTGTCGTTTTACCATTTTTCTTGAAATAAGCTACTCTAATGTGTATGTTGGTACATAGATGGGGCAATTGTTAGGTTGGATAAACTCAGTATACGACAATGAAGCATGTAGCAATAGTCAAAAAATGTCCATCATTAGGTATTTTATTACTGTATTTGGAGCATTTAACTTGTTTTCCTGCAAGGATAGAAGCCTCTCTAGGATGAGCAGAATCTAGATTTAAATGCCTCTAGGGTCAGATGTGTGTCGTGATGAAGTTCAGCAGCTCTATGAAATCATCTAGTTTTCATCAGTCAGTTTGACGGTGTGTTGCTCCCTCCACTACCAGTTTTCCCATGTGTTCTCTGCACATATATTATTGAATGTTCTCTTTTCTTTTCTCTCCCTCTTAATGAGTTTTCTTATCTCATAAAAACTGCAGTGTTTTGAACTTTGTATCTTGCACAGAGTTACTTAGGAACAAATCCTGTCATGAATGCTCTGGATGAAGGGGATTAGCACATGTATATATGTAGCCTATCTTTTTCTCTCATAGATTTTATTATTACAATTATGGAAACTTTCATAAGTCATATACCTATTATAGCAGTGACCCATACTGTCATCATGCCAAACAAGCCTTGGTATCAGTTAGACTAATTTAGGTATAGGAAAAAAGGACCCTGGGAAAGTGCCTTGACTTGATGGGGCACCTATATGCTAGAACTGTTATACCCTGTTTTTCCTGTGATTGTGCAAAAATATCCTTAATGGTCTTTGGAACTAAGCTACAAATTGAAGTTAATAGAAAAGTTATGTTCTGTTCTAGGTGTCTGACCAGGGACAGTCATTTCTCATGGGGCTGGATGTTGCCACCAGGGTCTTCTAAAATCTATATCACATATATTTATAAGCATATTTTTGAATAGTCTTGAAAAGCAAAAGAAGGTTGTGATCATAGCATTTGTAGGTAACAGAAAAATTGTCAGAATTTCGTTTATACAAAACAGATAGTAAAGAGTGGTATAAGTTTCTTAAAACACTAGCTGTAATAAAAAGACAAGTAAAGTGTAGAGCTGAAAGATGCAAAGCTCATTAAACATTCTATATATCTATATACTTACATAAGTACATACATGCATCCCATCCATGATATTAGATGCTAGATTTACCATCACTGTAATCACTGTTCTGTGCTGGTGCTGTGGCTAGACGAAATAGTATCAAGTTGTTTTGATTTTTTAAGCCAAAATAACTCCATAATTAATCATTTCGCCAATTCTTTTCAGAGACCACTTTTATTTAACTATTAAAAATAATCAAATAAAAATAATCTTATTTTACTGATGGGGGAAGACCGACATTATTTTTTCTTTTTCCTATGCATGGTCAGTCTTTCCATGACAAATGGATCTTATGTCTGTTCTCCTATCCCACACTATTAGAGCAGTCTGAAACAGATGTTTAGAAATTTAGATAAAAATTAACAGAGGAGGTGAACCACTTCAAGTTCACAGTTTTACTGTGATAGAAGATATAGAATATCAGATGAATTGTATCCATCCTCTTAGTTGACAGGAAGCAAAATCCTTTCTGCAAACCTCCGTGGCAAATCAATGTTAGAGCAGTGTGAGCACTATCTCTGACAATTCTGAATGTAACAACTACCATACAAGTGAGGAAGTGACATTTTATGTCAAAAGATTAGAGTGATTTTAGAATATCAGTGTCTTTTCAGCTTGCATGTTGATGATGGTTTTCCTTCTCCAGAAATGCTTGTAGCTATCACAGGTGAATGCATGACACTTACAGGACAAATGCTAACTGAAATAAGTCTAAATAATGTAGAGTTCTTTTGATTCAGATGAAAAAGAAGGCAAATACTTTAGCTTTATTTCAGGGGGGTAATCAGAGTTTCTTCAGAGAGAAAGAGATGATCTTGCCAGTTGATTATCTGTGCCATAGGCTAGACAGTCTTGATAATGGGCATCATTAATGCATCAACACTGCAATACACCATTTTATAAATATGAAGTATAACAAATGGAGAGACTAGCAAGTATGTGGAAGAACCTGTCACATATAGGAAATGCAGAACTGTCAGAACATAGAAAGAGAATATTGTAACTGCACAGAAAATAAGTTGAGCTCATATTTATGCTAGGGTCCTTTGAGACCTTTGTAAGGAAATAATCTGATTAGAGCAAATACAGATAGTGCTATAAATGAAGAAACACACAAAACAAATGCAAGAAGTTCTTTACTGTAGTGACCCAGATCTGATATGCTTTCCTGCTCTGGTGCTAGCTTCCTCTTTTGTTTTTAATCTCAATTCGCTGTGAGAGTCATTCTACTCCAGAAGGTCCCTCAAACAATGTACATACACTGACAGAAAGACTTCAGTAAAGCTTGGTTAGTGCAGCAAAGGCAATGTACCTCATTTCTAGCTGTCTTATTTTGTTTCCACAGCCAGGCATCATGACTTTCCACTTAGCATTCCAGGCACTAAATATTCGTGTTGCAATGTGGTGGCAGTTAATGAGAGGTCAATGTTACAGAACACTTAGCACAGTCTGGTGTTTAATAAGGAAATGTGTAAGCTAATAAACACTAGAGGAAAAAGCTTTGGGAGGCATCAGGAAAGACTTCTCTATGGCTGCTAGTTACAGATATGACTATCTGTATAAAATACTTCACCAATATTTCACTTCAAAATGTCTAGCTGCTGCATTGCACAGTTGGATTTATTTTCCTCTCCTCTAGCACATGAATAATCAGTGACACTCGGAATATTGAAACATTCACAGTTTCCCATCAGTCAGGATTTCTCCCCCTTCCCATCCATCTCAGTATTCTGCTTTGTTCTCCTTACTAAGTGTATGATTTATTGGTTGCCTGCAGTATCTTGTGTCTCAGCACCTGGATATTCATGATCCATTTCTTTTTCCTTTTTCACTGTTCTTTATCTGAATGAAGATGAAGTTTAATCCTATTCTTCTTAAAGGGCTAATATTGTGTAGCAATGATCTCACAAATGAGTGTCTGCATCACAAGAGACATCTACTTTTAGAATCCATGGTCTCCCATTCTTTACAGGAACAGTGCTATAAGAAAATAGTTTTACCCTGTATTATACTTGATATATTTTAAGACTTTTTTTCCACAACATTTGCACAAATCCACACTACCATTTTTTTTTTCACTTAGTGATTTCATATTCAGAAATTGTCATCACAGTTTTTTGCTAAACAGTATTTCAGTTGCTGAGTTTCACATCATAGTTTCTGGTAAGTATTTTAAAGTGCTAAATATGATTAAGATTCTAACAGTTGTTTTTAAATATCTTATTCTTTAGTAATCATAAGCAGATGGGCATTTTCTAGGAGACTGTGGATGGGCTGTGTTCTGAATGACTGTGGTCTATGAAATCCCAACTTCTCCTGCTGAAATCTGTCCTCCATCCCGTTCACTGGGGAAGTCTGTCATGCTGTTTAGTGAACATAATATGACTTCCTACAAAGTCAGAGGTTCTTTAACCCATTTACATCTTTTTCCTTTCTAATACAGCTCAAAGTGTATTTTTTTTCTAGTAGGAAATGAATGTTGCCAGTGTATATACTCTAAACTTCATCTCCCTAATAATCTCCCTACATATTTAACTGAGATTATTTCCCCCTCTTTTCCAAATAGCATTTTGCCAGGCAGACAGGTGAGATGTCAGTGTGCAGACCAGCATAAGGGACATTCTAGGGTGGGGGGGTTGTACTATATGACCATCTGAGGAGAAAATGAGGTCTTCTTCAGACAAGTAGAGTAAGTTTCATTTTTGCAGGAGGTGATCCACATGAGAGCTTTTATTCACCTCGATATTTGCTGGAGTGACAACACAGCAAGTCACAAGTAATCTAGGAGTGCACTGATGACCACTTTCTGGCACAGGTGATCTAGGAACCAATGAGGAGAGACACTCTGCTGGACCTTATAAATAAGGAAGGTTTGGTTGTATATGTCAAGGTCGGGAACAGACTTGGGGCATCAATCACAAGTTCAGAATCCTGTGAGGAGTAGGATCATGAAAACATCATTAGAACTCAAAGGAGCACATTTTAGCTTGTTCAGGAATCTGCTTGGAAGAATACCATGGGTTAATCTCAGGTTACAGTACAGAGGTGTCTAATATAGCTGACTGATTTTCAAGGATCACCACCAAACTCAAGAAAGGTCCATCCCAACATGCAGGAAGACAAATAAAGGAGATGAGAGGCATTAACAAAACAATTATTTCTACTTTTAGTAAACTAAACTTTTAACAAAACAATAATTTCTACTTTTAGTAGAAATAATTTTCTACTTTTTCTAGAATATTTCTGCTTTTAGTAGAAATAATTTCTACTTTAGAAGTAGAATAATTTCTACTTTAAGTACTATACCAACTGGTTTTGATTGATTTTCATATTGTTTTTATTATTTACTCGCTTACTAGATTATTTAAAAAATATTTGTCAATTAGATATGTACATGAAGTGCATTGTGTTTTAGAGGTCCCCAGCCACCACTGATTTTATCCAAACAGAGAAGTATTAAGTTTCTGTATTAAAAATACAAGCAAAGATATAGTTTTATTACAAATTGTATAGATTTATGTTTCTTTCACATTCCAGTATTTCAAAGATTTCTAATAATCTTATATCTCAGCTGCTGCTACTAAAAATTGCAATGGAAAATTTCATTGCTAATAGAAAATATTTTGTGACTTGAGGCATCCTAATGTTTGGAATGTTTTACTAAGCTGCCCTCATTTAGCCAGAATCCAGCCCAAAATACCAGCTGTGCAAACTTATTAATACATCCTTTTGTTTATGATGACTCATTATACAAGGGCAGCATATGAACAATTACCCTTGTTAAAAAAACTGCCACTCTGCTTAGTTTAATTATGTGAGATTTGATGTGGACTGATTAGTGTTGCAAACGAGGACACAGGGACAGCAGGAATCTAAAAGCATCAAAGAAACATTCAAATCCCTGTAACTTCTGCAAGTCACTTTGTTGAATGCTAAGGACATTTGCATATTGTTTTGCATATGTATTGCCTATTCTACCTAAATGACAATATAATTTTTATTAACAGTCTATTGGAGTCTTTTGATTATACTGTACAGTAGTAGTAAACTTGCATTTAAAAAATAACATGGACTGTGAATTTTCAAGATAACCACACGAGATACAGCAATTTCTTTTCAAGAGATGACTAATAGAGCAGGCAAGCTATGCTTACCATGTCTAATTACAAAATATTAAGTTTTTCAACTCTGTACTAGAAAAATTAAGCTTCCCACCATTCTTTAGGGAATGGCAAATCCTAATATTTCAGCTGGAGACAAACATTCTTATATTCTATCTGACAGCCTCAACCATTATGAGCAGCCTGAAATGAATGTCAAAAAGAATTCATTTTTCTGATCAAAATTCAACACAAATTTCTACATTTTCAGCTGAAAGTGTAGATCATCCAAGTTCTTCAGCAAAATATTGCCTATTCCCCATTTTACCTTTGCATCCTGGCTAATCAAGAGCACGAATTCAACAGGTCCTTCTAAGCAAATGCTTTGCCTTCAGCAAATTGCTAAGGGTTAGGAGAGATCAGATGTGGTTCTTTACTATCTAAAATTTTGTGTAATCGTTTGTATCCATGTAAAATCTTTGAGGATCACTGTCCTCATGACTTCTTGGTAGTTTTTTCCTTCTTTTTATCTGCCCTATGCCATATTAAGTAATAATGGGATGATGAAAGCTAAGATCCATTGGTCCTAATGTATAGGTTAAGTAAGTAGTGAAGAATAGGTGCTTCTTACTCTCATTGTTTTAAAAAGTATAAGTTCAGATAAGTTGAAACTCTATCAGCTTGAGGAAAAAAATTGAAGAAAAGGAATTTTATCTTTATAGTTCTTTTCTCTGGCTTTGTAATAAGCCAGGCATTAAGAGATTAAAATTCATTGCCACATTCGTACCAAGAATTAATGAAGTTATATATGTATATAATATATCTTTTAGCTTCTGACTATGTTAAGCTTTCTTTAGTGTTACTTTAAGGAGCATCTATTAGTGAGACACCAATGCTTGGATGACTAATCAGACAAAGCATCAGAGAAAGGAGAATTTTTGAGCACATCTTTTCCTCTGTATCCTACAAACTGAGCAGCAAGAAGGGAAAAAGATCCAACATAATATTCCAGTATGCCAAGATAAAACAAAAATTTCTGAGCATTCTTTTATGATGAAAATCTTCATATATACTCTACATCTCCCTCCTATGTCTAATTACTACATTCCATTTTCTCTATATGTCATCCTATGGTTACATTTTGCAAAAACTTGTTGTAAATTAGCATTATATAGGACTATATAAACCCTTTTTTTATTCATATTAAGTTGTAGTGTTGCCTTAATTGTACCTGATCTCATGCCACTATATTTACAGCAGAACTTTTGCATGTAGGACAGTTCTAAGTCCCTTAGCCTGAGGAAATCTTTATCTTATCACTTACTTACCATTATATGAATTTTAAATCATACTGGTGAAATAATCCAAGTTAAAGCTTCTGCCTGTGTCCCTAGATTCTGCCATAAACAAAGACATGAGTCCATTTTGTCTTCAAATTCAGGAAATCATTACCCTGAAACTTGACATAATTATTTTACTTAAGAAGGCTTACATATATCTTACAAGTATTTAGGCACTGGGACTGTCTGTCCTTTTATTTATGGTCAGCTAAATCCCATTAAATTGCTAATCGACCAATTTAAACTGCTGTGATAAATCCCCTATACTGCTGCTAAATAGTCACAGAGCTATATGAAATTATATTAATGCTAGTCAGCGGGAGTAGGTTCCACCGAAATAAAATTATTTGTGAAATCATGTCATTAAAGACAGCACCCTAATGCACATACAGAAGGGAGAAAAAAAAAGAATTTTTTACTGACAGTGTAACTAGCAGTTTCTAAATTCTGTGTGTGATTATCTTAACAATGCAGCTTTTAACAATATTTGATTGCTTATTCCTTAGTCCCATTTGTGGAGAACAAAAGCATCATGCAAGTACTTCATGCTCCTACATGATGCAGCATGACTTGGCTGCATAATGTAGGATTAAAACAAACAGAAGACCCCAGAAAAGGCAGTAGGGAATCAATTAAATTTCATTTGTGTGTATTTCACTCATAAAAACAGGTCAGAGTGCCAGGTGTTTCCTCTGTCAAGCAAGGAAGTGATTTGCAGTAGCCATAAAAACAAGTGTGGGAAAATCAGTTAGATAAAATAGAATTGCTGTAAAGTTTTCGAGCTACAAAACTATTTAATATTAATTTCAAATGATAACTGTGAGTACTTGTGAAAATTTTCTCTTAGTTCATATGCAAATGTGATATTATATATTCATTTACTTTTTGTTTTCGGTTATTTTTATTTTGGATTTATGCCCTAAAGTTAGAATCTGTAAGAATCAAAATATGTGTGTTCCCCCACCTCCAGGCACTTTTTCCTTTGTATTTTATTTAGAGTCTTTACCTGTCTTTAAAGTCTCTCTGTGTAGCTTCTTATACCATGTTTTACTTCTATGTTCACATAGAAGCACATGCTAATGCAGATGGCTGTGAAACTGTGATAACAAGTTGCTCTGTGAACTGCTCTGTGAACTGCTCTGTGGAGCTAAAGAAACGGGGTTTCCTGTGTGGGGGTTTGCTATTTTATATGCAACTACTGACTCCAGTTGTTGTGCTCCTGGAGTGTTCATACTAGCTCTCTTGTATGTGGCTGCTCAGTACCCATAATAAAATTAATTCCACACTCTTCTTGTCAGGGCACTAATAGGGTCATCCAACTAGCCTATTTTCATGACACCTGTAGGATGTTAATGTCCCTAAAGCCATTGCCCATCTGCTAAATTGCCTGAAATTGTTCAAAAGGTGTTAAATGGAAAATATGGTCATAACTTTGTTTCCCATCATTCTAAAAAGGTCATTACATGCAAAGTTTTTTAAAAACAGGGATTTACAGATTTTATAAAGCCAGAAATTATAGTTGACTGCTTCTGTTAATGGCAAGTTTTCACTCCGTTGCATTATACAGCTCTGATTTTCTTCTGTTACTGTAATGCTTTTCCTCCAAATCTTAGAGAAAGTACAGAAAAAAAATGCAAATCCCGGTCTTTAGACTGAAAGTGGAGTCTGTCATCTGCCTATATAGAATCCTCACTCCTTCTCTCTCATGTCTTTAGGTTTCAAGTAACATGAGGGGACATCAATGAAGCCCTCAGTCTCCAGTTTTCATGCAGGCCTGCAGATTGAACCAGCATTGACATTGTGCCTATTATGCGGGTAGTTTCTCTTAGGAATTCTCCAGGGAATTCCTGACAATAAGGTCCCCAGAGGTCAAAACTGGGTCCAATACTGTTTAACATCTTCATGAACAACCTAGATAATGGAGGAATGGTCAGGAACCTCTTGAAGTTCAGTACAGGGATGTGCCAGGTCCTGTACCTGGGGAGAAATAATCCCTTACACCAGTAAAGATTGGGGCCTGACCTGCTGAAGAACAGCTTTGCAGGGCGGGATTTGCATGTCCAGAAGGACAGTGTCCTGGATTGCAATAGGCAGAATATTGTAAGCGGGCTAAGGGAGGTGATCTTCTACTTTACACAGAACTGCTGACAGTGAAAAATCTTATGAAATTCAACAAAGACAAGTGCAAGGTCCTCCACTTAAGGAGGAATAACCACAGACAGCAGTACAGGCTGGGGACCGACCTTCCGGAGAGCAGCTCTGTAGAGAAGGACCTGGGCGTCATGGTAGACGACAGGTTGACCATGAGGCAGCAGTGTGCCCTCGTGGCCAAGAAGGCCAATGGCATCCTGGGGTGCATTAAGAGGAGCGTCTCCAGCAGGTCGAGGGAGGTGATCCTGCCCCTCTACTCAGCCCTGGTGAGGCCACATCTGGAGCACTGTGTCCAGTTCTGGGCCCCCCAGTACAAGAGGGATGTGGAGCTGCTGGAGAGAGTCCAGCGCAGGGCCACGAGGATGATCAGGGGCCTGGAACATCTGCCCTATGAGGAGAGGCTGAGGGAGCTGGGCCTGTTCAGCCTGGAGAAGAGAAGGCTGAGAGGGAACCTGATCAGTGTGTATAAGTACCTCAAGGGAGGCAGTGAGGAGGATGGTGCCGACCTCTTTTCCCTGGTGACCACCAACAGAACTAGAGAAAAAGGCCACAAATTGAAGCATCAAAAGTTCCACAGGAACTTAAGGAAAAATTTCCTGACAGTGAGGGTGACAGAGCCCTCGAACAGGCTGCCCAGAGAGGTTGTGGAGTCTCCTTCTCTGGAGATCTTCAAGACCCGCTTGGATGCAGCCCTGTGCCACGTGCTCTAGGTGGCCCTGTGTGTGCAGGGGGATTGGACTAGATGACCTCTAGAGGTCCCTTCCAACCTTAGGCATTCTATGATTCTATGACACCACAACAGCTGTGTACAGTCCTAGGCTTCCCAATACAAGTTGGATATGGGCATAATGGAGCATGTCCAGCAAAGGGCCATGAACATGGCTAAGAGACTGGAATTTCTCACAGACAGACAGCCTTAGAGAGCTGGTATTGTTCAGCCTGCAGAAAACAAAGGTCAGTGGGATGTCATCATTGTTTTTAAATATCTGACGGGAGGTGTCAAGCTACCGAGACAGACCCTTCTCTGTGCTAGGAACACTTTTTTTCTTTTCTTCTTTTTTAACTGCAAGAAGTTTCTTCATCCCTGGAGATATTCAAAACCTGAAAGAACATGTCCTTGAGCAACCTGGTCTATGTGTCCATGGTCTGAGATGAGTGTTTGGAGCAATCTCCAAAGGTCCGTTTCTACCTCAGACATGCTATAAGCCTATGTTTACAGGGAAAGAAAATCTCTCAGCGAAAGCTAAAAAGATGAATACAGATTTCTGTTGGTTGAAGTTAATTAAGGCTCACTGAAGTACAGTATCTGCTTGAGCAGTCACAGAACTGTCCTACATTGGTCCCATACTCACTAGAAATATACGGAAAAACAATACTTAAGAGTTTGGCTTTTAAGGCACTGATGCACTAGCAAGTCAATGAAATGCAAGCTAGTGTCTGAATCTGCAATATATTAGGGACTCTGCAGTAACAGGTAGGGTGTATATTCTCCCCTGTAGGAAACGTGAGATTTGTAGCCACATTAATAATAGATGCATATATAGACAGGTCACTGCCAAAAAGAAACCAATGCCCAATAAATACAAACCATTTCTTTTCTTATGGTGGCTTGATCAAGCTGTCAAGGAGTGATATAAATTTTGCTGTCAGTAATGTCAGTTGAGTCGACTGGGAAGGCCCTAAGGACAGAATTACATCTATTATGGCTATAAGTAATCATTACATCTGGAATGTTTAAGGTTTGAGAAGAATATTTTTATAAGTCATTTGCATGTATTTGACTACATCAGGACGAGTTCTTAAATCTGGAACAAGCAGGTTGTCTAAGACAATTTTCTCAATGCCTCTTGAAAGTGCTCCTGGGGAAAGGACAGAGAAAGTATATTTCAAAACCAATCAAAAGTTTAGCAGTAGCTGTACACATGCTGGGCATCAACCGTTTATTCAGATAATTGTACTTGCAATTTCACTAAGCACAGAAGAGGAAAATATAAATTAAGCTATTATGGGAAAAGTTGATTTCCATTTGCAGTCTAGATAGCCCTGCTGTTTTCAAATAATTATTTTAACAAAGCTTTTAAATGTTTGACAAAAATTGTTTAGAAAACATGTAGGAAATTTCTTGTCTTGGTTCTGTGCAGCAAATATGTATTTCATTTTTTGCACAATATGTCTAGACTATGTTGTGTGGTGTATAAATTTCCCTGCACAGTTACATTTTCCCTAATGAATAATTATTCTTTTATAATAAAACATGTTTTTGAACATAAATTCACATTCCAAATTTTTAAATTGGATTTTGAAAATGTTTACTTTGGATAAGCAGGTCTGAATTCTGTTTGAAGAAGCAAAATCATCCAAATTTATTTGATTTTAGGATTAGGCTAACAAACTGCAGAAGAATTGCTTGAAAGCTGGAACTGAGAGAAAAACTAGGGCCTAACAGAAGTTTTGGTATTACAGAAGCTTGCTTGGGGTGATACACAGTTGCCATTTCCAGGATGGTTGGTACCCACGGAATCTGCTCCTCCACGGTTCTCCGGGCAGCACATCCTGCCCTCCTCGCAGTTGAAAAGGGGAGTGACAGCAGATGGAGTGAAGACACCGCGGCCAAACTCTGTTGTATTCCCTGTGCTGGGCCGCTGACAAGCTGCACAGTAGCTGTGCATTGGGAGATATACAATAAGATGTTCGGTGCTGAGCCAGCAAGGGTGGCAAATCACTCCTTTTCGATGAACTTTGCTCATTATAATGCCAAAACACACCTCCATCCCAAAAGTTACCTGCCTCCGAGGTACAACCACTTATCACTGAGCATGTGCTCTAGATTTTCGATTGACTGTACCCTTATATGAAAGCGAGCAACTTTTTCACCAATCAATAACAATAATGACTATAGTCACTCAAGCTCCCCCGAATGTAAAGAAACGTATAAAAGGTGAACTCAGGAGGAAAAAGAGGAAGGAAGAAACCATTGTAACCCCGGGCTCAGTCAACGGACTGAACCTTCTTTCCTCCCTTGGGATTGGAACGCTCCCTGAGGAGATTCAGAAGTGAGAGGGAAGAATCCATCATAACTCCGGGGTCAGTTGAGGGGCTGATCCCCCTTTCCTCCTCTTGGGTTGGGATGCCGCCTGAGGAGACTCGAGACTGAGCCCTCTCCCATCTTCTGGGGTGAGTGATGATTGTACATTTGTACATCAGAGCTGGCTAAAAACCCCATGCTGTAGTAGAGAATTTCCTGCACTGACATCCAAACCTGCTTTATAAATGTTGCATTTGAATAAATCATGCTGTTTGTGAACTCGACTACTTGTTTGGCGGGGGGCGATCGGACCTACAGTTGGCAGATTGTTCATGAATCCAATACTGCCAGTCAAACTTATAGTTGATCACACTATTTGGGAACTCGATTCACTCCTAGGAAGGTAATTGGATCTACAGTCCACAGACTGTTTGTGAATCTGGTACTGGTTTGATATCTCCTTCCCTCCGCCCCACCATGACTACGGCTTTCAAACTGTAACATTTCACACAAAGGTGTACTGGCCACCTCAGACACATTTTTTCAAGTTGTACCATTCATTTTAATTTAGTTGTTCAAAAGTAAGATGATATTTTGATATTGTTAAATGGATGGAATCTCATCTGAAGTTAACAAGCCAACAAAGAAACAAACTTTGTCTGAAAATTTGTTTGGCCAATGAAGAAGTAAAAATTATAGATAAAAAAGCATCATATGATCTGTGAAGCATCTGAGCTTCTCAGTGATTTTAAATTCTGACAATAAAAGTACTTCTGAGATGAATTTTCACAGTGTTTTTTTTTTTTATCTCCAGTATGAAATATGTGAAAGAAAAAAAAAACAAAGATTGATTTGTTCAATATTAATTACAGTATACTTTGACAGAAAAAGAAAATAGGAAAAAAACAGATATTTTCAATGTAAAAGTCAGTTCAGGTAACTTAGCATTAGCCTTTTTAAGGCTTTTTTTTTCTTAGAGTTGAAAAAAGTAGCAAGCAAAAGATCTAAGCAGGCAAAGAGAAAAGTTATAGAGAGGAGATAGATAGGATGTTCTCTCTGTGAGGAAAGGAAATCAGTGAGGATAACTTTTATCCGACTTCACTTTCCTAAACACAGGACAAACAAGAGGAAAATGTGTGCAAGACAACAGCCAAACTAGAGACATGGAAAGAGACAAATCAATACATCAATTGTCGCAGCTGGACTTCTTTTCTGCTGTGAAAGGTTGCTGCAAAACCAGAGCTGTATTTATTCCTGTTAAAAATAAGGACCTTTCAGAGATGAGGAGAATATGCCAGTTGCTACAGAAATGGAAGTGGTCAAGCTGTGTGTGCAAGGTGGGAAACACAAGATTTTGTGTGCTATGAAGATGATTGCAGAAGTGGTAAGACCAGAAAAAAAAATCCAAGGGATACAGCTCTTGTATCCCTTGGATTAAAGGGATGTATTAAACAGTAATAGNTGTGCTATGAAGATGATTGCAGAAGTGGTAAGACCAGAAAAAAAAATCCAAGGGATACAGCTCTTGGTATGTATTAAGCAGTAATAGCTAGTGGTGCTTTACAGATAGAAATAGCTATGTAATGGTTGAGAGCTGATTTCAGGCCAGCTTAATGTTTTGCGTAAAGATTGTCACGGGCCTTGATGCGTAGGATGAAACTGGTTTCAAAAATTGGCAGTCCATTGCAGGAGGAATCAGTGAGAGAGTCTATGTTTGGCTCATACTTTGGTCTTTTCATGCTGTCTGATGCTGAGCAAAACAGCTGAAGGTTTCAATGCTGAAGACCTTAATTATACAACTGTGTTGTGGAGCTTTCTTCCTCTTCATGCCAGTCTGGTCTTTAGCAACTGAGAGATGCATGGCTATATAGACGGTATCCTGACTAAAAGAGTAAATCTTCATCCAGGCTGTTGGCACACAAGTAGGAATGTACGAGAGGACTCTGGTGACCACAGCCTGAGGTACCATTTCTGCTTGATTGTATACATGAATAAACACCTTGAATGAATACTCCTGACCATTTTGGATAGTTTTCAAGCCTATCAGATGATTGCACATTTTTACTGTTTAATATAAGCAAAAGAAAGTCAATCAGAGTGGTGCAGGAATAGTGCATTTGTCTTTAGATAAGAAAGCTGTGTGTCCACTCTTACTGCAGTTATGTGCTGTTTTACCTTATTCCAGGGACCAGATCTCCTTCAGAAAGGCTATTGATCATGAAAGAATAGCTGAATTAAGCATGAGTTTATATAGCTGTAGCCTACAAACATGTTCACACAACTTAAAGCTTCCACAAGAGGTTGTATCAAAGAAGAGATAACACGAGTTGTTGGAAACTTCTTGCCGGCCCAAGGAATCGGGAAGGGATCACAGACGCAGACTCCATGTGAATTAGCTCCTGATCCGTGAATCGTTTATTTAGCCCGAATAGCATACTTAAATACACAAGCAGAAGCAAGCTCTCTACACGCGTACAGCTACGATTGGTCACAGGCTACTATCCATGCATTTCTACTGCATTCAGTTGGTCGTGGATAACGGCGTGTATTCACACCATAGGTCTGCGCACCAGTCCTTCTTTCTTACTGACAAGCTTAATCAAGGTTCTGTCTCACCCAACTTTCTCATGCCTGCTGTTCAAGGACTACTGTTCACATTCCTTTAACTCAGGGAGTATCCGCTATCTTCTTTAAGCTCAGCTCCCTGCAGCCACTTCCCATGGGCAGGCCTCCGTCCCCTAGATATGTTCCTACAACGAGTGTATTATCTTAGGTTTTCCATAGGTGCTATGTATTAAATAAACCTTTTCTTGTGCCTCCAGGAAAGGAGGCTATGTATGGCATGTCAACAAAAAAGAGGACAAGGTGACCACTGTGGAGATAAGGTAAGTCTGGCCTTTAAATCTTTAAAAGGATTAAAGGTCTTTTTTTTTATCCAAATAATATATTTTTTTCAATGACAAATCCTAACAACAAGAGGAAAAATTTGGTCATGGTTTTGTCATGGTTGAGAGATCAAACCTTTGAACTGTCATTTCTAAAAATGATGGAAAGCAGGGTACTATCCATTTTGTCTTTCATCCAAGCCAGAACTTACTGTCTTCAGCTGAGGATGCAAAGTTGATTCTTCCAGATTTCAAAATAGAAGTTTCTGATATATGAATCAAATTAAATAAACACTTCATCCCAAATTTTTGTCCGTCAGAAAGAAAAGACTGGGAGGAGAAAATTCATTTTTAAATGCTATAAAGAAGCTGGAAGTTGGATTGCAAGTTCACAAACCTGAGACAACTTTTATTTTGACTTTTTGTCTGTTGCTGTGTCTACATCAGCAAGTATTGCAGCACAACAGAAGATCCACAGAGCATGATAGGTGGTGCTAAGGTTCCAATGTACAGCCTATATTTATCTTTTATTTTTTAGCATGCATTTATTTTGGACTATATTTGAAATTTCACTTTAGTGAATCAAAACTTTGTAAATGGGGAAGATACTTTTTGAAAATTTTATACTTATTACTTTATACTTTATACTTAATTATATATATATATTTTCTTTCTGAATCTTTCTTTCTGGAACTTTTTATTTGATAAATAAGAAATCTCAATAAGCAAGAGAAAATAATCCTTATATCTTTCCATTTTATTGTCTGAAATTTGGACGTTTTTTATAAGATCTTGAGATAATATCAATGCTTTTTGTTGGTATAATATCTTTGGATTTCATGAGGACTTTGGATCAGATCCTAAGTTCCTTTCTTTTACAGTGCTCATTTTTCAGTTTGATGGGTTTGTTAAGAAGTGATAAGCATCGATATTGAAAACTAAAGTCCATTATAGACCTGTGATTTTTTCAGATAGATGCAAAAAAAAAAATCACTTAGGTTCTCTGAAATTAATTAGGGGATATTTCAAGATTCAACTCTTTTAGTACCTCCTCATATCTTAATAAATGCTGTGGGTTTTATATTAATAAGTACTGACAGTAACAAAAAAAAGCAAAAAGAAAGGAAAAGGAAGAAAAAAGCAATTCAGATGAGAAAACAGTAGTGAAGGGAGATCAAATAGCACAGAAGAAAGCATAATCTGGAAATCTTTAAAGCTTTGAGAATAGATTTTACAAAAATCATTTATATCAGCTAAACTCTTCTGCTTTAATTCTCAGAAAGTTTCCCTGACCTGCATTGCTGCTGTATCATGGGGAAGACAGCATGGACTGACTGCCAGGGAAGAAGTAGTTCAGGAATCATTATAGTCGTTGTGGTCAAGAGACTGGAAAACATATAGCTGAGGAAAAGAAAAGAAAGGAGTGACTGTTCTCCTGTCCATAACTAAGAAAGTTCTGTGAGAGCTAAGAAAAAGCATATGTGATGGGTATGCTGAACTGGCAAAGAAAAGGAAGATTGCCTAGAATTTGGGGCTTGGAAAATGATTGCAGGAGGAATACTAAAAGTAGCAGGCATATGAGAGGTAGTCTGAGGACCCAGGCAAACATGAAATGTAAAAGTAAAAAGGATACTAAAAGCTTTGAAATTGAACACTTCTAATCGTGCCCTTTGAGCTGCACAGAGAGAGGCTACTCCTTTCCACAGAGGATTTCAATAATCTGGCATTTGATATTCTTCCATTTCAGAGTAATATATCAGTATTTTGAAATGATATATGAAGCAGAAAAAGTTCTAGTTTCAGGATAACCTGGTGGAGGCAACTTCTCTTTTATTTCCCTTCCATAAAATAGCACCTACAAAGTTCAGGCTTTCTCTCAGCTGCAGTGATTGCAGCAAGGAACAAGGAGGGATGGACAGTTCAAATAGAACAGTTCAGTCTAAAAGAGCCACTGTCATCCCTTCAAGTACATGTTGCTGTCTTCAGTCTGCTGGCCCGGGCAGTTGCCTTCTTAGTATATATTTCAAGCCAGTAGTACCAATATAATTGACTTCTTGTTTTATAACTCAGCAAAAGCAATTCTCATTTTTGAACAATACTCATGAGGTGAACTGATAGGAAGTGTAATCATTTGTATCATTTAGTGCCTTCTACATCACTTTTGGGAGTTCTGCCTTCTTTGAAATTATGAAATCAGCAGCCTTTCAGTGATATTCTTTGTCAAATCAAAAGGATAAAAATATCTTCTACTAGCTGAGCCAATTCCCTTTCATTTGTCATATTAGAGTTCCCTGTCGTCATTTTCATTTTCAAACACCCCTCCCTTGCATTTTATAATGTTCAGATGTGACAGTGTTGATCTCCCAAACTCTAAAATTTTTGAGCTCTCATTGGTTAAGCTTCGAGTGGCCTGTTTTTAAGATTCATTTGAATCAAAACCTTCATTATTTGCTTGACATTCCATTTACTTTTTTACACTTAAATATCTATGAGCTGCCAAAAATTTAATTCTCTATGCATGCAAGATTGAAGTTTGCTGACAGAAGAAAAAAAAAAAGGTTTGATGACAGCATTTTTCAATCTAATTGAAGTATAATTTAACCTATTTGAAAGCACTCATTTGCAATGTGTTTTGAAGAGGTATTTCTAAGCAAAAACAGTTGGAGGAATTTCCATAAGTATCCAACTATGGTTAATGAGCTAAAGAAATTTTGAAATAAAGGCTGATGTCTTGTAATAGAAAAAGAAAGGGAAGTATGTATTGTTATGGGATTTATAACTATGTGGTTTTTGAAGGAGATCTTCAGAGCATATCTTATTTTGTGGTTGGGGAGTGGAGGTTATTTAATGTCTCTTTCAAACACACATTCTGTAATTTTACTTAACAAATAATTTTGTGATGCCAGTGGCTGCATAGATGGTTTGTAAGGAATGGAAAAAGGAGGGAAGCTTCTACAATCTTGCTTCTCAAATAACCAACATCAGACCATATACTAGTTCCTTGGTTATCTTAGGGGAAAAAAAGAAACCAACAACTATACTGATGACACTTTTTGTACTTTGTTTTCTATAATAAATTTTTAGAATATGATGTTAAATTTCCTAAGACTTAAATCCATAGATTTTCAAAGATATGTTTGTATTTAGGAATATATGCTACCATTAGAAAGCAATGAGCTCTGCAAATTTTGTCCTGGTACTTTTTATAATTTTTCAATTAGACAACTTCAATTATGTTATTGAAAATGAAACCATCAGAATTTACAAACTTTTTTTTTTATTATTTTTGGCACTATACTGTTTCTTTTGATGTCCTAGGGACATTATGGAAAATACCATACCAGAGTAGCATTATGGTAAATACTGGGTAGTTATAGTTAAAATTCTTTATGTGTGTAGTACATTTCCTTAGATGTATTAAGTCATTTTTGTAAAACACATAGGCTATTTTATTCATAAGTAAGTAAGCTACTAGTGTGCGAATAACAAAATCAACTCTGAACCCTTATTTAACAAATGTTTTGCATACTTTAAAGAGAGAGAGAAAGAATTTGCTGGGGCTTTGCTTTATTTGTATTTCAGTAGTCTTTGGAAGTATTTTTGAGATTTGGACCCTGTAGTTTTAAGCAAGTACAAGGATATAATGAAAAAAAAACTTCCACAAAGAGCTTACAATTTAAACAGGCAAAGGCAAGAGAGATAAAAAGGAAGAACTGATAGTTGAAATGACATCTACGAACTTCAAACAATTCAGAAGCCAGAGAAACAGCTAGAAGAGGTAGAAATGGTTCTAGTTCTTTTGTCCTGTTCCAGTATTTCCCTTCATTTTATTCTTATCTCAGATTCTCTGTAAAAGTCTTTTTAATGAGACTCTTGTCTTGCTAACATTCTGAGAGCAAATGCAGAGAGTGTAATATGATTTTGGACTCTTATGAACTTCTTGTATGCATAAGGTTCTTTGGCGAGGAGTTCCACAGATGGACCATTGGCTGTGTGAAGAATCAGACCCTGCAGTTTGTTTTGAATATGACTTCCAGTAGCTTCATTTGTTGTTGAAAAACACAGTAAGTAGTCAAGAACCTTTACCTATGCCTGTTCATATTTAAAGCTTCTTGGCTAAATAAGCTGAGGACGGGAAGGAAAATATCCTTTCTTTGTCTAATCCTGACTATTGGAGTTTATTTTCCTTTACAAAAAAATTGGAACCCAAAATCTACGTCATAAGAATGTCTAAATCATAAATCAAAGTCATAAACCTTCAACCAAGGAACATGATTGTCGTAAGTATAAAGTATGCCACCAGCACTGCTTCTCGTCCCACGGTACTGATTGTTTAAAAACTGCCAGACGGAATGAGAGGATGAGTAGAGAAAAGCAGTAGCCTTGTTTGTATTTGCCATGCCTGTTCCTCATGTTTAATTGGTCCAGAATACTTCGTGGCTACTTATTTTAAAATGAGTGACTCCTCAACTATTCTCTTGTCAGATACAGAACTGAAGAAATGTTGAAGTATGGTGATAAGCTATAATGCACTTTCAGATGATACATTGTCTGATAAAATGGCTTCTTATATTTGACTGGTCTGAGCTCCTGCGGAGCGTGCGACACATCGTCCTGAACTCATCAAACTCTCTCCTTTTTTTTTTGTTTTGTTTTGTTTTGTTTTGAGTGGGAACATGTTTTTTTTCAATGAAAAGTTGGATGAAGAATCCCCTGTCTGTATTCTGGCAAAGACACTGGCTGAGTGGATAGTTTTTATTGTACTTCATCCAGGGACTGAGAGCTCATGGCTCTGATGTGCAGAAAACTGTTTTTCTATGAAGCAACATATTATTTGTATGTGAAAGAAAGCTGAGGGTAGACTAATCTGGTCCTAATGCCCTCGAAAATTACAGAGTCTTGTACAGAGAAAAGGATGCCTCACAGTCGTCTCTGCAGAAGAGGAGGAATAAATATTAGATCTTTAATTGTACTAAACAGATTTTAGAAATTCATAGGAGTAGAGTACTGTTTTCCTCATATCTATCATCATCATCATGATTCCAACAGAAGTCTAACTATTTTCTTCTTTAGTGAATTATTTTGATGTTTATGCTGGAAGCATGAAAGATTGGAAACAAAGAAGACAAGGAAGAGCAAAGCAGAGGTAGAGATAAAACTGGGGTAAAAATGACACTACGAAGAGAAAAAAAAAAGAAGACTGGAAATGCACGGAAAAAGAGATGACGAGTATAATGAAATATTACTGAAGATACATAGTTTCTTTTTTCCTCTAAAATAGCACATGGAGAAAATAGCACAAAGAAATAACTGGAAATATCCAATTTAAGGAAAAAAAAAAAAAAACTTTGGTATTTCTATATTATAAATTAAATCTTAAAGATGAAGCCATAATGTAATGTTTAATTAAAGAACCCTGACTAGAGCTGTTAGGCATTGGAGAATTTCAGGGACCCCAAAGAGAATTGTGAATTTTGGAAGGCAAGATTTCAGGGAGTGCTTATCTATATGGAACAACTGACACATTTTGGAAAATCAAAAAAGGTCTTGGACATATATGGACTTTACTTAAAGTGTAGGTTCCTTCATATTTCGAAAAAAAATCCATAAAATCTTTTGGTCAAATAAAGAAACCTGAAGAGAAAGAAATGTGAAAAAGTTAAAATTTTCTCATGTTTTCTTTTTGAATTCAGTGGGTAACACTGAAGGTGTCCTCCACAGAGCTAGAAAGGGCAGCAAATTGCTTGGGGTACTCAATTCTTGCCAGAATGTACAAGCAGCCTCTCCGCAACAGCTTTAGAAAGCACATCATTAACCTCAGCCTAATCTCAGTACACAGCCTGGGTGCAAAGGAGCTTCACAGAGAAGTGTTTTTGTTCAAGCCGTGATAGCATCAGCAAGCTAGGAAATGCAATGGCTTTCCATTCCCCATAGAATATATGCATTCTTGTGAAGAGCAGCATCAACAGTAAGATCTGTCTGTGAAGATTTTATTTGCTGTTCTTGACATTTTAATTGCAGACCCAGCATTTATATGATGAAAGCTTTTGCTTCTGTTTTTGAAATGCAAGTTTTCCCTGTTCACATCAGAAGCAACGTTTCTACAGTTCATTCTTGGGGGAAAAAAATGTCCTGCTTTTCCACATTCGTTTCCTCCAAGACTTCAAAAGGCTCTGTCTTGGATATGTGAAGCTTTTGCTTTTCTCTCACTCCTTCAGTCTGTGAACTCAGCCCCCTGAAACAATAGGACTGTATTCTATTTTTCTTTTTACAGGCACATAAAATAGTGCTGTCCAAAAGTGTTGTCCTGATGGTTCTGCTCAGCTTTACATCTGTCTAAAATGCACTGCAGCTCTAAGGCTCGCCTAACAAAATGAAGGTGCTCCAGGAGAGTTTGAACACAGCTCTTCTGCAATTGAATGCTCCATGGAAAATGTATCATCCTCATCTGACTTTTAGCTTTAAATACTTCTGATGAAGATAAATGGATTCTGTTTTTATTTCTGCTTCCTTTTTGGCAGCTGGACTACAAGATACATAATGCAGAGTTAGGAGGTAGTGCCTCTCAGAGATCTCTAAATTGTCAGTCTTATTTTGCTCCTTTCCTGTGTAGTTTGGGCAGACAGTCTGTTCATCTACTTCACTGACACTATTGTTTATAAATCATACATCACAGAAAGGATGTATTATAAATGGATCTTATTAACCCACGTTTTTAAGGTCACTGTCAGATTTTTGGAAACACTTATACATGGCATAATAAGAATAGAAATAATAGTCTTGGGACATAGAGTACTTTTCTAAATTATAAATTATTCCATCACTTATAGGGCTTTCTGACAATCACAGCCATCAGAAAAGAAACATTTCTTTTTGTCTTGACGTATTCAAGTTTTATGAGCAAGTACTCAACTTTTTAAAACAGCGTAGAAAAATCAGCTTTAATTTTTTTAAAAAAGTAACTTCTAAACTAGGAAGTTTCACTGAGAATCTAAGGATTAACTTTTCTCTAAGGGTCTCTAAGGATTTCCATAGCAATCAATGAAGAAATTTCCATACTGATATTTTTGAGAGGCTGGGGGAAACACTTTGTAAAGGGCCATTTGATATGTGCAATATTTATTTCAAAGGGCGTCTGCAATATATCTTAAAGACAGCATGAAATTGATGCTTAGCAATCTTCTCCAAATTCTGTACCAATCAAGACTTTTCAATGAACTGCTGTGTTCTTTACCTCAATAGAAGTACAGTTTGAGTTCTACACCTTTACTATATACCAAGTAAAATTTTAGATTTTTGGTTCATTAACATTTCAGCATCAAATTCTGTTATCCTTGGACAACTGTTTAAGGTCTTGCATTTCATTCACTTTACAGTAAAGAAGCTACTTGCTTCAGTGACACTGATCAGAAATAACTAGAACCGTGTGCTACTCATCAGGGCTCATGTTACACTAAGACATTTAAATTCTCTTGCGCCATGTCTAATGATCATTTGGCTTTTGCATTAATGATTCTGCATCCACTCCATTTGCCTGATTACTTAACTTCTGTGATATGGATTATGAGACTGGCCATGTTCCAGATGGTGAACCTGTCCTTGGAATAGCTTATACTTTATTTCCATGATCTTGGAATGCTTGAGTTAAATAGATAAATCTTAAGTTCCTACTTGTGTAAATGGAATAACTGAGAGACAACCTGAGGTTAAGGAAGACCTTAAAATTGCAATAATAGTGCAAAATTTTTGTGGAAAATCCCAGTGGAGATTCCCACTAAATTCAGTTTACTTGCCAGCACTTCCTACTATAGGGATTGGGTTTGAATTCTGAGATCTAAGGTTTTCCAAATTTCACTTCAATTTTGGGATGGCATTATCCCTTTCGTTCCTACATACTTATTTCCATGAAAGGAAAACATGGTAATACAGACAATAAAATAGTCATTATGACTGATCACAGCAATAGGTTTGCATGGCACCAGCACTCCAGGGCACAACACACATTGCAACTCCCTGCAGTTTAGACATTGCCCTTTTGTACATTAAAGTAAATGACGCTTACTAATGTTTTCTTCCCCTCTGTTGAGTGAACACTTGCAACCCAACAGTCTGAGAGAGTGCTAACTTTTCCCCTCACATTTCTACCACTGGAATTAGAGGTCCATAGAAAGACTCAAACACCCAAAGAATTTTTTTCCAATCTGCCAAAAAACTTTTTTTTTTGTAATGTCCCTCTGACAAATTTCTGAGGAATTGAATATACGCAGTAGCTCAAACATACTCAAGAAGATGAGTTTCTAAGATGAGCTTTCATTCCTAATTGATTTTGTAATAATTGGTTTTACTGATAAAGAGGGCCAACCTTTCCTAACTAAACTTTTAAATTCTGCTATCCTTCCTAGATAACAGAATGGTTTTCTTCACAAAATCAGTAATTCTTTGGGATAAATGATGCAAGGCTTACCAGCAAAAACAAAACAAAACAAAAGTTGGGTGAAGTTAGATATGTGTTGAGCCTGAAAAGAAGTGAGCTTCCACATTGCTTCCTCACATCTGAAGTGCAGAGGGATGTCTGGAGAGGAAAATACTCTCAGACTGATACATTTCCCTGCTTCTTATAAACATAATTGAATGGAGAGATTCACCTAGCTTTTTAGAAATTGCTCCTTTCAAAAACTGCTTCTTTCAAAATTCTATTACCTGTCAGCCTGCAATATGTCACAGTGAAATAAGGAACCTGCAAGAGGCGAGGCAAAAGCTTAATACACTTGCTTGATGTTCTTCCTAAATAGTGTGAATAATTTATCTGGCTTAATTTAATTATATAGCCTGCTTTGAACAACTCAGTTGAAAAATATTTTTCAACTCTTTCAAGGAAAGAAAACTCTTTCCTTGTATCTAAAAGTTGAATTTTGGCTACAACATCATTTCCTCCCCAAATCCTTCATAAGGCTTTGATTGTCCTACTGAATTTTCTGTTTTGATCTTTTTTCTTTATCTGATTTGGCTATTTCTGAAAAAGAAAAAGAAAAAAAGAAAAAGAAAAAGAAAAAAGAAAAAGAAAAAGAAAAAGAAAAAGAAAAAGAAAAAGAAAAAGAAAAAGAAAAAGAAAAAGAAAAAGAAAAAGAAAAAGAAAAAGAAAAAGAAAAAGAAAAAGAAAAAGAAAAAAAAGAAAAAGAAAAAGAAAAAGAAAAAGAAAAAGAAAAAGAAAAAGAAAAAGAAAAAGAAAAAAAAGAAAAAGCTCTTTGAAACGAAGTTATATTCAGATCTCTAAGTGACTGCAGACAGACTATCTTTCTCTTCCAATTGCCTTTTTTTTCTGTAGGAAGAAAACTGCTCACTGAGCCAAAAGAATTAGATCTATGTATTCTGCTTCCATCTTTCCTTTCATAGCAGTTAGCCACTTGTCCATGATGTCTGTACTATGATGATTTTATGACTCTTAAATGTTACCTCTTCTCCATTCCAAAATTTCATGGCAACTATTAGATTCAGTTGCTGTTACATTTGCCAGATAGTAAAAATAGTCCCAAAGCTTTTTAGACTAAGTTCTAGGGATCACTAGTGCACTCTGCATTTTCTTGATTTCAATTTTCTTGACTATTTTATCATCTGCATCACCATGTTTTTCTTTCATGGAAATAAGGACTCAGAATAGAGAAAGGAATAATACCATCCCAAAATTCAAGTGAAGTAAAATTAGGAAATAGAAATGTAGAATTTTCCCTCTCAGCATCTTTTTTTCTCATTCACATGCGTCTTATTAGCATGAATAACAAAGGATACATGAGCATTCAAACATGTTCCAAGCAAAATGCCATAAAGATAGTATACATGATCAATGTTTAGCTGGAAGGTCTGTTTTCAGTTCAGCAAAATTATGTTTAGAGAAAATCAGTTCAGTCTTAAATAAGGCAATACATTTTAAAAGAGAAAGCTTCAGTGTTGTGGAGTAGGTCTGTAAAAAGGCATGTTTTGCATTTCCTAAATGCTCTGCTCAATAGTTCTATATTACTGTTCAGAGCCAGCAATGTGATACGAATCTCACTGAAATACTCCACCAAGCATTTAAAAAAAACACCCTAAGGTGTGACAGTCCTCAAGAGTGAAGGATACAGGGGCCCATTAGCATGTCCCCTTAATCTCACCTTCTCTATTTCTTTTCTGAATGCTGCGTATAGGCCCCAAAGTTGCATGGATGCTTGATAAAACACTGAAAACTGTCAATGTGAGGAGTAGAAGAATCAAACTGTGATATGTAAGTGGTGAGAGGACTACCATGATTATCATAACTGCTTATGTGTCCGTATTCATTTTTTATAGTTCAGAACTATATAGCACAATTATTTAACTGGATCTTGGTAATTTTTATAAAGGAATTAGTTACTGTCTTTTAATAAGATAATTACAGTATCTTTTCTCCACCGAGAAACTTTTCTCCACTGAGACAATGAAAATATCATCTATATCTTGGTTTGTAATAAAAAAATAATTGAAGTTTGATCATGTATTTATATAGCAGAAGTAATTTAAGAAGAAATTAGACTTGGCAGGAATTTTTCAGTGAAAAATTTCATCAGGAAATATCACCTTATGAAGAACAAAACTTGTAGTGAGAAAAAAAATACAGCATACTTTTTACATCAGTATTTTTACAAAGCTTCATCTTATTAACATACCTTTATTTTCTTTTAAGAGATCTTTTATCTAAATGTAAATTAATCACAATTTATTTTGTTGTGATTTCATTTATTTATTTCATTTATTTCACTATACTTCATTGTATAAAACTTTTAAATCAAAAATTGAAATGATGTTTTGAAAATATCTGAAAACATGTGATATAATCTCTTTCATTTAATTCAGTTTTGACTTAGAATCTTTTCTGAGATAGACAGATAAATAGTTTATATCAATTCTTGTAGCATAAAAATTCGGGGAACACTTTCCCAAGAATAATGAGTTTAATGTTATACTAAAAAAAAAAAAAGATAACTGCATAGAAATTTAGAGTGTTTTTTTTATTAAGTAAAAGCATGCTTTTATGATAGCTATTTCTTATTCTCAGAGCAAGTTATCTGTGTGAGTTATAATATAAAAAAATCTATTTAAAAGTAGTTGTTTGATGAGACTCCAAGGCAACTGTACATAAACTGGGTCTGAGTGATATACTGGGTCAAGATGAAATTGAAGAAAATGAGGATAAGATTATATAATCTTTTTATAATCTTCAGTAACACCAAAAAATCAGTCTGGTAATCTTCTTATTTTCAGCATCTCTGATTTGATTTCCCTCTCAGGACCTCTTAGGTCTCAGGAAATGAAGACCAAAGAGCCACTGCAGTTCTGTGGAGCTGAAAGTTTTTTTAACTCTTTTTCCCTCTGGAAAACTATTTAAATCATATTGATTCTTACATATAACCCCATGGAGAAAAACCTCAGGCTTTTTGGAAATATTTTTTAAAGGTGGTAAGGGGGAAGTTTGCTTCTCAACCATTTTGTCTGCAGCTTTAGATGACTGCAATGGGAGTCTTATCTACCTTGAAGAAAACTGAGTATTCATCATCACAATCTTTGATTCACACTAGTAGAATTGTCCTGTACTGCTACTTGGAATTGAGTTAACTCAAAATAGTTTTTGGAAATAGAAAGTGAAGGGTTAAGGCAGAAAGGCCAAGGATGCAGCTAGGCAGGCAAAGAAAAGTCATCTTTAATGGTACCATATATGTTTGTGTTTGTGTGTGCATGTATACATACACATAACAGGCACAATTAAAATCTGCCCATAAACCTTCCCAAACTCAAGACCAGTGTAAGACCATAAACCATAACACATTTCTAAGAATAATATATAAAATTTTAAGAATAATAAATACAATGGCTGTTCAGAAAATGAAATAGAGGTAAGTAAACTTTGGTCTGGAGCTGGATATGTTCTCTTTAAGCACTGTATAAGGTATGTAAGATGTGTAGTATGCAACTAACAAATTGATGATAAAAGCTGACGTTCATGGCAGTCATCCTCCCCTGACACTAATCCTCCATTTATCCCTATATTCTACCCAAAACCTAAATTTCCCTCTTTTATCTAAAGATTCTTTTGATATTGTGCAAGGAAATAACTACTAGCAGTGAGTTGCAAAAATAAGTATTCTCTCTTGCATAAATAGCATAAGCTTGCACTCATAGTGCATAGTTCTAAGTTCCCTTTTTTTATACAACAAGCAAATGTAAAGTATGTTAAACACATTTTCCCTCAAAAAAGAAGAAAGATAATATTAGCATAATCCATATCTTACCATCTCAGCTGGTGTCCACTGAATTCAAACACTTTTTCTGGCTTCTGTAATCCTAGATTTTTTTTTTCCCACATATTCTGTGTGCTATGGTTACCATCATGTGTGCAATATAAAGTGCTCTTTGCAAAAATTATTTAATTTCCATTCAGTGATTGCTGCAGCCATTTACAATACATAGTACAAAGTAAAATAGGTAGAATTTTTCTCTTGAACATAAATTTAGTTCTGCCACAATAAACTCATTGTTCATGTTTCATTGATTACTCAAGAAGAAGAGAGGAAAAATATCTGGACCATACAATAATATTACTTTTATTATAATTACAATTTTATTTGCTTAAAACTTAAAATGAACGCAACCAGCAAAACTTTACCATCCGCATATTGGTAAGAAAAACAATGGGAGGCTTATCTCTTGACTGAACTCTTGGAAATAATGCTCCATCCTAAAAATCAATCTATCAATACTCCATCCCAATCAATCAATGAAAAATCAATCAAAGCAAAATCCTGATTTTTATTATTACTCTGAGTTCACACTGAATGTACTGTATTTATGTGATCTGCATCATGGATATACAGTAACTCTTGTCTCCATCACGTGTATCAATACTCTTAATTCACCACTTTGAAAGTTCTCATCACATAAAAGCTCACTGTGATTTTTGTACTTAATCTTGGTTGCCCTACAGACCAAAAACCTTTCCTGAGGTAATTTCTAACTGTGTGCTAGATAAGCTGTTATCGGACTAAGAATATTGACGATATTGACATGTAACCATGGGGAGTCGTTACTTGATGAAGGAAAACAGGATGTGACAGCAGATGTCACTTTTCCTGTAGATAAAATGTATCACTGGATAGATAGCATTTAGAATTCATAATAAATAAATAAGACATCTTCCTTCATCAGAGATTACTAAATAAATCAGGATGTTATTAGAGAAAAGTGAATGTAATTTTTGTGGATTCATAATTCATGAAAGGATGGGAATTAGAGAATGAACAAATGTTCAATTTTCTCAGTAGAATAGGTTGCTAGCAGAATTCCACAGGGTCTCATGCTTTTCAATGTATGCATAACTGATGTAAAAAGGACATGGATAGTGAGGGAATAGAATTCATTGAGGACATTTAGGAATATTAAAGCTAAAGCTGAATTTGAATGGGTGAAGACCAGACTGATTGAGCAGGCAATAAAATGACAGAAACTCTGTAATTCAGTAGGAAATATTGGAAATGGGGTAGAGGAGTCCTAAATAAACATAAACAATATAGTAATATGCAGCAACAAACAGTACAATAGCAATGCAATGTTACAATAACTGTTCTACTAAGGACAGAAATCTGATCAGTGAGAAATATGATCTATGAGAATGTCATTAGAACCCTCAGAAATTGCCAAAAAAAGGCAAATAAAATATAATCAATAATTAGAAAAAGAACAAAGAATAAAATTTTTAAAAGTGCCATTATAAGTGTCTGTGGTTCAATTGCTACTGCACATTCCTTTTATGAATGAGGGTGTCACAAAATATGAAAACCATACAGAATGGCAGCAAGACAATAACTTCTAAACTTCCAAGAAGACAGTTTTTATTAAGCACTCTTCAATCTGGAAGAAGAAAAGGCAGAAATGATAGGAGTCTATACAGTAGCAAATGACATTCTCCAAATATAAATAAGAGGCACCACAGCAGATTTAAAGGAAAAGGAAGAAAATGCCACTGTGTGTAGTCTATATGTCTCTTAAGGAACTTTTTAATTTAAGATGTTTTAAAGATCAAAGGGATATGAGGATATGTATATCCCCCTATAAGGGGATATGAGGAAAGACTGTACTGCTTCAAGCAGCAAGTATCTAATCTACATATTCCTCACTGAAGTGGTCTAGCTTCCACCTCAAAGAGCGGTAGTAACCAAAAGCTAAGGCTCAGAAGCAGACTGACTACTCTGTACTGGTCTCCATGTTTATACTTTCTACAAGAATCCAAGATATTATCTATGACTGACTTCTTGGGTCATGGAGTTATTTTTTATCTCTTTAAACAGTTTCTAAACTAATGTAAAAATCAAATGATGTTTTAAATTTATGGTATAGTGATTCATTGCCAGTTTGCTGGTCTGTAACACTGTCTCTAGTTAGGACACATTACTAGGCATGAAATGACAAAACATTGACAGATAAAGCTGTCCATTAGTGTCAGCAAACACAGGACACGAAATAGTATTTCACACTGCAAAAATAGGAGTTCTAGAAAATCTTTTCACTGATACACTGAACAACAAGGAAAAGCTTAAGGAAATTGCAAAAGGAATTGCAAAAGGAATACTCACTAAAATCTGCCCATAAAACTTATGAAATATTCTGCTGTCAAGAAGTAATAAGTATTTGTGCTCATGATTCTAATACGAAAGATGCGCATGGATTGAGGCTTTTAGAAAATGTTTTTCTTTCTCCCTACTGCCCCTCCTTCATTATATAAAAATACATAATATCTTTATTGGAGACATAACATCTGCTAAGACTCAGTCTCTGTTGTGTACTCTTTGATAGAAATAAGCAGATGACCAGTTGGCTCAGAAGTAAAGGGTTAGAAAAACAGAGTAAAAGACTGTCTATGCATCACAGCTATTAATGAGAAAGCAAATACTGCTAACAGTAAATCACTTCTGTAGAAAACCAGATGCTTTTTTAATTTAGGGGCATCTTATCCCTGAAAAAAGATCCAAGGAAGCGTACAAGGGGGATTTAACATGCTCTGCTGGTGTTCATGTTAAGAATCTATGACAGTATTTTAAGAAAATGTGGCGTCTCATGGTAAGCAAGAGGGCTGAAAGACTTACTGATCAAGCACAAATCTGAACAACAGTGATCAAAGCATATTTAAGGGGTGAATGGCACTCACAATAATCTCCAGGGATGTCTGTAGACACAATATGCATAGTTTTCTGCAAGACAGTTCTTTAAAATATCATTTAAAAACTACTAAGAAGTTTACAACAAGTACTTAAATGGCCCTGACAAATGATAGAGTCATAGAAAAATTAAGGTTGAAAGGAATCTTTAGAGATTAGCTAGATGATCTCTAGAGATCATCCAAACCCCCTGCATATGCAAGGGCATCTAGAGCATGTGGCACAGGATTGCATCCAAGCAGGTCATGGCGATCTCCAGAGAAGGAGACTCCACAACCTCTTTTGGCAACCTGTTCCAGTGCTCTGTCATCCTCTCTGCCAAGAAAATTTTCCTAAAGAAGAAAGGATGATCTGCCCTGGAACATCTGC
>VWPW01013589.1:0-12150 GCA_013389825.1 Crypturellus undulatus | reverse complement strand
GTGCTCCGGTGCCAGGGACGGGATCACGTCCTGGTGGCTTCAGGGGAAGATGCCGCAGAGATGTGCGTGTCCTGAGCACCGCTGCGTGGAGAGGGCCCTGGAGCCCGGCGTGTGGCTGCAGGGAGTACCGGCTGCGCGGAAGCAGAGGTATGGGAATGGGCCTGTTTGCCCCAGGCATTGGAAATAATTAACCCTGACCTGGGCTTATGTCTGCACGGTGCGGAAGCGCCTGGCTTTGGGCTAGCGGGTGGGTTGGATGTTGCTCGGCAGCAGGTGCGACGCGGCATTGCGTGTCTGATGGCTGCAAGCTGCTCTTCCCTGCGCTTCCCGTGGATGAGCATCCCTGGGGATGCAGCAGTGCGACCCGGATCAGGCTTTTCTCAGGCAGCAAATGGTCAAGACCATCCAGGAGTTTGGCACTTTTCCCTAGGCAGTTTTAGGCAGAGCGAGCCAGCCAAGAGCTGGTGTGCGGGGCCGAGGCTGCGTCCAGCTGCACCCAGAGCATCCCCTTGTACGAAGGGAGATGCTCTCGGCCCTTCCCCAGAGTGCGTGTCTCTGCCGGGAGGGCTCTGCCCTGGATCCCTTCCAGCCCCTCTCCATTCCAGTGTTTTGCCACACAGCTTACATGACCGTGGAGCCAGAGTGACCCACGAGAGCTCCAAGGCTGCTGCGGTATCGAAAACCTGTGACATGGGGAAGGCGATAAACTGGGATCGCGCAGCTCCTGCTATTGCCAGGCCTCTAGGTACCACCAGATACACTGCGTGGGGGCTTTGCTGCTGTTCACGACCCCCTGTGCAAGGCAGCGGCTGCAGCAGGATAATGTTTTGACACAGTGATAAATGCCCAGAAATTCGGCGTTAGCAGCGGCGTTTCCCTCTCCTGCCTGCGCCGCGTGACAGCATCAGCGCGGGCGCTAATCGCCTGGAAATGACAGGAGCAGTTAACAGAGAGCCCCCTCTCAGCGCGCGCCGCACGGGCGGCTTGGAGAAAAATTGTCCATTGAGAGAGTAAATATTTGCTTGCGAGTGATGGATGATAAAAATTCATACGGCTTCCAAAATCTGCCGTGCGCATCACCGTGCGGTGGAGTAACTGCTGCTCAATTCTCAATTGCGCTTACAAGTTTTATATTAAAAGTCCCTGCTCTTTTCTCTCTTGGTTTCGTACATTCCCTGTTGCAGTAATTCAGTTACCTGAAGTTTAGACCCTGTCCTTGCATGGTTGCTACCAAGTGGTTAAACAGGGCATTTTAGTGGTGATTTTTTTGCACTGAGCTGTTAAATTTTGTGTCCATGGTTCATTACTCTTTGTGATTAGCTAGGTGGGGAAAGAAATGGAAAAAGGTGATTTATGTTTTGCGAATGACAGCTTCCTATTTATGGTTGCTTCTTATCTGTGCAGTTTAGAGTCTTGCTAATTAATTAATAAGCAGAATTTCTCTGCACCTTTGATCGCTGGTAGTATTGCACAGAATATTGAATATTTAAAGTTGTTTCCAGTTAATCTCTAGTCCGTGGGCTATATTGTAAGTCAGAACATCACCTTATGAGAACTTTCCTCAGCAGCCAAAGAGATGTTTCCTTTTCCAGTGCACAGTGAATGCGATGGTGGTGGAAGCGATAGGCTTTAACCCTGCTTTGAATTGATCGAATGCAAAGACAAGGTGTGAAATGTTGCCTAAACTGGCAGCCGAGGAAGCTCACACAAGCTTGTTTATTGAACTTCTCCTTGTTCACAGTTAGGCCTGCAAAGGACGAACCAGATTGTATAAAGCTGCTCCGGGGGAGAGGAACAAGCAGGAGGAGAAGCAGCAAGCGGCTCCGCTCGGCGACTGCGGCTCTGGGGACGGCACCGCTGGGAGCAGCCGCCTCTTCCTCTTCCCTTCCCCAGGTCTTGCCTCCCTTCCCTGCCTCCTGCCTAGGGGCAGCTCAGGGGGGTGCCCCTAGCTCTGCCCTCTGCTCGCAGCGGCCCCGCTCAGCTGTGAGCGCAGGTCGGGAGCGGCGCGAGGCTGGGAGGGTGCCCAGCTCCTCTGCTGGGTGCTGCATGGGTGCTTCTCACACACCTCCTTGAGTTGAGCTCTGTGATTGGGGTTCATTTAGCTTGAAACTTCTCCACCTTAATTAAGAAAAAAACCCTACGAATGCGTTTGTGCAAAGCCCGGCCTGTGGGGAGGAGCAGCGCTGTGCTCAGCGGGGCCCGAGCTGGGCGCAGATGGAAGGACGGCTGGATACCGAGCGAGGAGGTGGAGGGCAGCGCGTGGTGAGTGCTCACTCGAAGCCCACTCGGACGAGCTGGGGCCATTTCGGGTGTGTTTGTGTCACCTTTTCCGCTACTAACACCACGTGCTTAGAATCATAGAATCACAGAATGCCTAAGGTTGGAAGGGACCTCTAGAGGTCATCTAGTCCAACCCCCTGCACACGCAGGGCCACCTAGAGCACGTGGCACAGGGCTGCATCCAAGCGGGTCTTGAAGATCTCCAGAGAAGGAGACTCCACAACCTCTCTGGGCAGCCTGTTCCAGTGCTCTGTCACCCTCACCGTCAAGAAGTTCTTCCTTAAGTTCCCGTGAAACTTTTTATGCTTCAATTTGTGGCCATTTCCTCTGGTTCTGTCAGTGACCACCAGTGAAAAGAGGCCAGCCCCATCCTCCTAGGATGCCTCCTAGGATGCTGTTCATTTCCCCCAGTGCTTTCAAGTAAAAGCTATTCACGTGTGAGCTGGAAAAGCTTGGTTATTTAAGTGCTACAGCACTTCTGAGGTGCTTTTCCATGTATGCTGCTTGCTGGAGAGTAGCCGTGTGGTGCGGCAGGCACCAAGGCCCAGCGAGGTGCACAGTTCAGGTTCTGTTTTCCTCTAAACCTCAGCTCAGCCCTGCACGCTGCTGGGCTGCGGGCAGTGTTTGGTGATGAAGATGAACTGGCTAAAGCGATGGACTTGTTCTAGACTTGCCTGTTTGAGTGGAGAGCCCTTGAATCAACCTCCTCCCAGTCCCTCCGTGTAACCCGGAGGGCACTGAATATCATCCAGATTGGTGAAAAGAGACCTCTGCTCTTGATTTGGTTGCTTATTTATCGTTATAAATTGTTTATTTGTTAGTGGGAGCTGCCGGGGGCGCGTCAAAGCGCCAGCACCGCCTGTGAGGCTGTTGTCGGGAGCGCAGCACTTTGGGGGTGATGCTCAATGTCACCCCATCAGCACCTCCTTTGTCACGGAGCAGGGGACATACAGTGTCACCGGGGTTGTGTCTGCCTCTCGGCGTGCCCTTAGCCCTGGCGTAATGGGAAGTGCACGCGGAGAGAGGAAGCTGCCGCCTCGGGCGCTTAGTGATCCGCTTCCCGGGTCACTGCCAAATCCGGCACCTTTAATGTCCTCCTCGGGGCAGAGCTGCCCTGCTCTGGTTTAAGACAGGCTGAATTACGTTGCTGACCTCAGTTAATTGCAATATCACAGCCAGGAGGAGCCCTTGGCTGCCTGGCAAGATGGGCCCTGCCCATGTACAAGAATGAATTTCTGGAATAATTTCCTCCTGAAGGAATGTGGACTACTCGTCTTCCATGTCTGTTTATAAACCTAAACTTTGTTAGTGTTCTGTCTTAAAACCCTGTAAAGAAACAGCATTTTGGTGCTTTCTGTTGCTAACCAAGAGCCCGAGAGGCAATTCTCAATAATGTTTTAATCTCTGTGTTAACAGGTTGGTCTAGCAGCTGATGTTCTACCTTTATTAGTTAAAACTCTTGTAACAACTTTAAAAAAGAACAAATGTTGATCATTTTTGTGGTGTTTTCCATTAAAAATGCTCTAGATTTCTCTCTCCACCACCTCTTTTTTTAACTTGTGTATGTTTAGTTGTGTTTTGTTTGTTTCACTATGATTTTGATCTGGGGATACATATTATATGTATCCCCGCACGGATGGCAGTGTTTGCCATTGCTGGTCTGCAAAGTGCCCTGCAATCATTAACCGCTTATTTGTGCTGTGTTCTCTGCAAACCAGATGGATCACAGAGCTCTTTGGATTAAATTACCCTTCCAAGATCGTGCAAATTGAAAGGGACTACATGATTTCACTCATAAGGAAATTAATGATTTTTTCATTAGCTGTTTAATTAAAATGGAGCCTCTAGATGTGGCAGAGAAGAACTGCCTGGAAAAGCTCCCCTGCATGCAAGAGCCTCTGCAAAAAGCTCGAGGGCCATTTGAGCCCTCCCCACATCCGTGGCGGGGGAATATCCCCTGCTTTATTTGGGGGCTTCCTTGCTGCAGTGTAGTGACACTTCAATATTTGTGGCCAGATTCTTTTCTGGAATCTGTTTTTTCCTCTTGGATGGTTGATCTGAGCCAAAAAGCAGAGTTATCCAGTCAGCAGCATCGCACGCATTGCAGCGACATCAGCTTATCGTATCCATGCAAACACTTCTTGGTTACTTAAAAGATTTTTTATTTTACTAACTTTCAGCTGGTTAGTGAATTCCTGCAGTGCATAAAATCTTACGACTAGGTCTTAATGCAAGGTCTGTTCATTTGATGCTATTACAAATCCTTAAAACAGAGGTGCTTGTATAAATTTGGTGTAAGACAGAAAATTCTTTTAACTGTGAATCCTGAAAGCATGTTTGAGAGATTTACATTGATTTTGGTCTTTAAATGAGACAAGGAGAATTAACAAATAAGCAAATATCAAGCTCTTTGGCTCCAACCTGTGCTCGATGATTAATGTGCTGTTTACATACCACTGAATCCAAGTGTCCTGGAAAGAAATACATGGATGTTTATGAAGAAGGGAGCAAGAGCACTTGACTGCAGAAAGCCTCTGTGCTCTTTGTGGCGTGTTTATGGGGCTAAATAACGAATGATTTTGCAAGATCACTTGGGCCTAGAGGGTTTAGGGCGTTAGTGGGTTGTGGGTCACGGTGCCTGGCGATCCTGTGGGAACACGGACTAGCCCGAGCAGCCACAAGGTATGTGAACATGTGCAGAAGTGCAGGTAGAGTACAGGAAAGCCGTATTCCAGCAGGAATTTATACACTTCTTGGATTCAGCCGCCTCGCAGCAATCCTCTTGGATGCCTGTGCAGATGCTGCAGTGAGGTAAGGTGTTTTTTTTTTTTTTTTTCTTTTGGAAAAGTAGCCTCTGAGCCCAAAGGTGCCTTATTTTCTCGTGCTCTCATGAGAGCATCTTCCACTGCCTCAGTCTGTGTTTCAGGCTGGGTCCCTTTGCAGCCGTTCAAATGGAGGCAGAGGCTGTGCGGATACGAGGGGATCTTTCAAAATCCCCTCTCCTGCCTCGGCTTGTCGCTGTGGATGAGAGTCCTGGTGTCTGCCGGGGATGTGCTGGTGGGAGTGCACGCTGCAGTGGTAGCCAAGGGCTGGAGCTCCTGGAGGAACGTTCAGCATTTTGAGTCACGGTAAGGCTGGCTGTGTGCAAACAGCAGGATTCCCCTGTGGGCTTCTCCTTCTGGGAAACTCAGCGCTAAAACAGAACATCCCGTTGTCACTGTCAGCACCTGAATTCTAAACTTCATGTAACGCACAGGTACAAATATTTATAATGAAGCTTCCTAGCGTAGGTCATTACCTAATAACGAGTTACCTCTTCCCGGAGCGCTCGGTTTGGCTGTGATGGTCGTGGTGATGCTGTCTACGTGCTTTGGTTCTGTGCAGTTTTTTCAGTCGTCTCTGATCTTTGGCAGCCTGAGAACCACCCAGGTGCAATGGCGAAGTCGGTCAGATGACGACGTTTAATTGTGCCAGAGTTTCCTCGTGTCGCTGTTGTGGTTTCTGACTGCAGACACACATATATTCTGTGCACATGGAGGCTGCACCCATCAGGTATCATGCTTTTTTCTGGCAGGAAAAATACCAAGATGTTGGCTAAGTGTATACTCAAATAACAACTTTGGATTCACTACTGTGAAATGGGTCTTACTCCAGTAGTCATGGGCCAGGGGAGCCCTTCTCTAGCCCCTTGCACGTGTTCTCGCTGGTGGTCTCAGGAAAGGTATCAAGCATGGAAACAGCTGGGCCCGAAATTGGCTGGATATTTCAGCTGGACCTTTGAATGACTTAATGATACCTTCAACAGCATGGAAGATTTATATTTAGTGCTATAAACGTGGTAAAGTCAGACTGGAAGCTGAAATGAGAATATGGCTTATGGTCTCCTCAGCATTTCAAGGAGATCTGAAAATTTTGAAAAAAAATACTGTGTCTAAAGGAAAAACCCATCCGTGCTTGACGGTGGAACTGTGTGTCCTTGCTGCTCTTGTTCCTGCTGCATGTGATTTGGCAGCAGGTTGGTGGCACTTGGGCCCGTGACAGGGAATTGTCAGCTTGGCGAGGGCAGGGGGAGAGGGTGGCACCGGGCGAAGCCCTCAGCGATGCCACCACGTCGGGAGAGCCTGCGCCCAGGAGCCACCATGGAGCACTCCCGAGACCAGCTCCCCGCTTTGCTCTCCCGCCATCGTCATCATTACAATTTTCTTGTTAAAATAGTTCACGGTTCAAGTGCATACAGGATTTTCTAATCTAAATCCAATCATGTTCAATTAATCTCTGACATGCCCTGCTCTGTTGCAGGGATTTGCAGACATCGCTGATAGTGGCTTCATTTGTGCTGAGTTCCTTAGCCCTCACTTGTACCCACTCTTGGTGCCAGGTCTTCCCCGCCTGGTCGTGATGGTCGTGGTTTGCTCTGCCGTCAAGTGATCCTGCAGGTCTCGACCTCCTCGCTTGGGATCTGGGACGGTGCTGCAGGAGGATGCCAGGAGAGGTGTTGCCTTCTCCAGCCTTAGGTTGAACTTTCGGACTCCAGAATGTTCCTGCTTTCCAGGCTAGGTTAGCCAAGCGCTTCCCTCATCTTCTCCTGTGGGAATGGTGTTGGTATCAGTGCCATGGTCTGGTCGGAACAAGTTGGCTTGTCCGAGGCGAGCAGCCCGAGCTCCGTCACAGAGCATGGATAGTTCTGTTATTTCCCTCTATGGATAGTTCTGTTATTTCCCTCTGTCCCCTCCATCATGACACGGGCAAATCAGTCCTTCAGAGCACAATTTGAAAACGAGGCCTTGTGTGTGACAAGCACGTGCAACGCTTCCGTTTTCAGTAAATTAGAAACTTGAGATCTCTCATTACTAATAAAGCTTCAGGTTTCTGTTCTGTGGAGCAGGCAGTTTTCCCATCAGACGTAATTACCGAGTAAAACTCTTTGGCTGGATCCATTAAGACTCCTCCTTTTTTTCCTCCCTCCCCTTTTCCTCATGTCTTGGCTGGGAGACAGTAAAAGACATGGCAAACCTCCAATAATTACCTGAATGGCAGACATTTAATAGCTTTATAATGTATCTGAGCGAAGGTTATTAAATCTGCTGTGCTGGGCTTCCAGCTACAGCTATTTCGTGCTGTCTCGCCATGCAGAAGAACCTCAAAACATCTCCGTGCAGAGGGGAAGGGATTGCTTTCCAAATGCAGCTTAATTAATTGTCCATTTATATTGGTGCAGGCTGTAATTCATGAAATACTCTTATAAAGCACCTGCCTTGGAAAGGCTTTCAGGGTAGACCCCTGCATGTAAATGCTCTTTGTTATTATAGACTGCCTGTCTCTGCGTCATTGTAGAAATTACTGCTTTCTCCTGAGCATGTGGAAATTATGGATTTTGGATGGCTCTGGAGGAGCTTGATGCTTCGAAAGTGTTAGTGTGCTGCTCTGCCTGTAAGCCCTGGAAACATGGTCCAGGCTAGCTGAGAAGCAAGGTATGGGAAGAAATATATAAATATATTTTGTCTAGGTGTTTGTTGAGTCAATCCAGGTGGCATCGTATGCTTTCTTATGCGTGATTTTGCAAGGCCTTTATTCCAGTCCCTGCTCAAACTATGATTGGAAAGGGATTTAAAGGATCCTTATGTACCCGCAGGGAGTGCCGCACTGGTACTAGGCAAGGGCCCTGCTTGCTGTGCAGCTCAGTTTCTGTGGCTCTGCCAGTCGGTAGAAATGAATTAACTGCGAGTGTGCAATCTCCGAGCCTGCGTTTAAAGCTCCTAGTTTAAACTCGATGCTGAGTAGAAGAGGCCCGTGGACTCGATTTCCCTAAAATAGCCAGTGATAGCAAGTGCCTGGAATTCCCAGTGTTTATTGCAAGACTTCTGGAGATCTTCAGGGAGTAGGTTGGACTTGCTTTAAGAAATCTTCCTGTGGCCTGGACTAAACACTGGAAATCATCACTTCTTTCTAGTCTTTAAGACAGCCCTATTTTCCTGCCGAGTGGCCGTTTTGCTGTCGCAACCGTCCTCCGAGGTGGCTTTTCCAGGTGAGGTTGCGCTCGGTGACAGTGACACGTGCTGGGCCAATCCTTCACACAGCTCCCGCGCTGGCCTGCAAGGCAAGCCGAGTCCTTCCCGCTCATCCACTCACCGTGTGCTCTCCCCGTGTTGACTCACTCCCAAAGCGTCCTCCGAAGAGCAAACAGAATTTGCAAATGCTGTTTACTTTTCCTCACCGAAATGAGTAGCTTCCAGATGCAGCTGAGCCCTGTTGTTGTTCACGGGAGACCGAGTGGGTTTTGCCGTAGCTCCACAGGCAAAACACTTGGCCACAGGATGCAGTGCTCAGGCCTTGAGTGTTTGATTTTTCCTCTCGAGCATCTCAGCCTTGGTGCGGCTGGGTGTTCCCGTGATAACTGGTGTTTTGGTTTGCAGTGTGAGCTCCTGGGGAGCTGGCCAGAGGCTTCAATGGGCTCCTGGGCACTCGCGTGGAGCCTGGGAGCAGCCCAGGAGATTCCTCAGGTCTGGTGCTTGAGGAGCACAGATGCTGCCCTCGGTGGGGTCACCAGCTGTCCCCAACAGCATCCGCAGAGGTAACAGAGTTGCTGTTGTTGGGTACCTATGGATTTAAACCAGGGATACGGTAGCCCTGCCCCGTCCCCCCTAGCAGGGCCTGGCTGCAGATGGAGGCTTCGCATCCCTCCCTGCTCCTCCCAGCTACGCACTGAGGCTCTCACCGTCAGTCTCCTCTCTTTCCATTCTTCCTGGCAACTTTGAAATGCATTCTTTCCCTCAAAATTGATCCAGTAGAATGACATGTTTCCTACCAACAGCAAGTGTCCCTATCTAGGATTAGAGGAATAATCAACGTGTCTTTGACGCATACAGTGTGAATTAACTTGCTTCCATCTGATGCCTCCCTCTTTTCCTTTTTAGTTTTCATTTGATTTTTCACTCTCTCCTCCTGTCTTTTGTTGCTTTCACCGCACATTGTTGTTCTCCTTATGAGTTTGAAGCTTTCTGAAGGATAAGATAATTCAGTAGGACTCAGGGAGCAGTGAAGGTTTTAAGTCTGTGGTTTTGAAGTGGGAGAGAGAAAAATGCACTTTAGTGAACAAGTCATTCAAAACAGCATTCAAATAACCTCTCCGAGGAGTGGACAAAGTGCAGGTGGGTCCATGAGTAAACCCAAGCTCCAACAGTTTCCTTTAAGGACTTGGGTAAGATTATTTGCTGTGCAGGCAGCCAAGCGAGCCCAGGGCGACTGCACTAGACCTCAACAACCTTTAATTTTTGTTTGTTTGGGTCTTTTTAACTTACCAGGTTTTTTAACCAATGCACTCCTTACATACATAGTTTAGAAAAAAAAAAAAGGAATAATTCCTAAGTTCTGTGAACACTTTCTCCCATTTCATAGCACTTAGATAAACCTCTACAGAACATAAACATTTAAAGTCCATTTATGCAACAGTGTCTCCCAGCTGTGTCGTTTATCAGTAGAAAAAAACATCCACACACTTACCAAAGAGAGGGGAGGTTCTCGGGACTTATTCCCACTTCTCTGTGGTTGTTGCTGTTGATGCTGGGTGGAACCGGCATCCGTTGCCGTTGCAGGACCCGTTGGGAACGGAGCTGCGGGCGCCTCCCTGGCTGCTCCAGGGAGGCTCGTGCAGTTTTGAGTGGCTTGGATTTTAAGCAGCAACAAAAGCAACGCTGCCACTTTGGGGTCTTCCTCCCCTGTAGCGGTAGGGAGGAGGCAGAGAGCTGGGAACTCAATAGCAAGGTGGCAGCCCTCCCTGCCGTACTGGCTTGAGGAGGAGCTGCAGCATCGTGCTCCTTATCTCTGCAAACCTCAGGCGTCAACTGAATGTATTGAACAAATATGCTAAGCTCAGCCTCACTTCCTAAAGCAATGGAGGTGGATTTTAGTANAGGCTCGTGCAGTTTTGAGTGGCTTGGATTTTAAGCAGCAACAAAAGCAACGCTGCCACTTTGGGGTCTTCCTCCCCTGTAGCGGTAGGGAGGAGGCAGAGAGCTGGGAACTCAAAGCGATGAGCAAGGCGGGATGTGGCAGCCCTCCCTGCCATGCTGGCTTGAGGAGGAGCTGGTGAATTTTAGTAGATTTGATGTGATGCACAGGGAAGATGGGGTTGCTCACTTACCTGACCCTCAAGATGCTCTTCTCATGTTTCGGAAGATATATTTTTTTCCCACTGGAAAATAGCTGATGCCCAGGTCTGGAGAAACCTCAATATTAGTGCTCGCTGGTGCCTGGGCATGTGTGTGTGAGCTTTGTGTCCCACCAGCCAGCGCCTGCTGCTTGGTATTCAGGAGGAATACGCAGGAAATGTGTTTTTGTGCGTGTTAGCACAAAAGATTGTAGCTTTGCAATCTGGGCACCAAACTAAATGCTAGAAAATTCCTTCCTGTTCAGATCAATTATTTAGCCGAATCCATGTCGATTTGTCGCTGTGCGTGTGTGTGAAACGGAGTGTTTTTCCACTCTTTCCTGTCTTGAGCAAGCAACTGAATAGGGATTAGTGCACTGTGTGCAACTGGATGATCTGCAAATCTTACATGCAGTTGGCAGACACATAAAGCTACTTTAGATTCTCGTTTTTTCCCTCCTCCCCAAAGTAATCATGATTTATGCATTTTTTTTCCTATGATGAGTGCCCTAAGATAGAGATAGGTGGGCATAATTATTTTGATCTGAAAACAACCTTTATTTTTTCCATACAAGCCCGTATGGCAAAGCTGTGCAGGCAGATGCTCCTTTTGCCAGCTGAGCCTTTGCTCCAGCTCAGGTCTAGGCTGTGCCCAGCCTGCAAGGACAAGGAGACCGTTCTCTAGTAGATGGTTGTTTAACAGAGCAACCATAAATGCTGCTTCTTTGCTGAGTGAGGAGTTCAGTGCTTGGATGTTTTGCCATCCTCCTCCTCTCTAGAGATGAAGGGAAGGAGGATTCAGCTCTAGAACTTACCTGAGTGCTGTGATTTAAAATTTTAAAGCTCTAACTGGAGGATAAATCTTGTACCAGCATGAGTTTATTGTAGCACATGTTTTTATGGTGATTAACAAAAACAAGTTGTTCATAATTAGCTACTCCCTGTGAATATAAAATGCTTAAGGATAGAGAAAGCCCAAGCCAGGGATTTTTCAGTGTACTGGAGAGTGTTTTGTGTTTCAGATGTACTACACGATCATCTCCAGTACCTCTGGACATAATTTGGCGTCGCTGCTAGATTTTGAGTTTGTTCCTTGNTAGCTTTGCAATCTGGGCACCAAACTAAATGCTAGAAAATTCCTTCCTGTTCAGATCAATTATTTAGCCGAATCCATGTCGATTTGTCGCTGTGCGTGTGTGTGAAACGGAGTGTTTTTCCACTCTTTCCTGTCTTGAGCAAGCAACTGAATAGGGATTAGTGCACTGTGTGCAACTGGATGATTTGCAAATCTTACAGGCAGTTGTCAGACACATAAAGCTACTTTAGATTCTCGTTTTTTCCCTCCTCCCCAAAGTAATCATGATTTATGCAATTTTTTTCCTATGATGAGTGCCCTAAGATAGAGATAGGTTGGCATAATTATTTTGATCTGAAAACAACCTTTATTTTTTCCATACAAGCCCGTATGGCAAAGCTGTGCAGGCAGATGCTCCTTTTGCCAGCTGAGCCTTTGCTCCAGCTCAGGTCTAGGCTGTGCCCAACCTGCAAGGACAAGGAGACTGTTCTCTAGTAGATGGTTATTTTACAGGCCAACCATAAATGCTGCTTCTTTGCTTAGTGAGGAGTTCAGTGCTTGGATATTTTGCCATCCTCTTCTCTAGAGAGGGAAGGAAGAGGGATTCAGCTCTAGATCTTATCTGAGTGCTGTGATTTAAAATTTTAAA
>VWPW01013586.1:586547-642676 GCA_013389825.1 Crypturellus undulatus | reverse complement strand
CAATCATCTGGTTTGTTGCTACTACCTATTTTGACTTATCTGAAGGAAGGAAATTGTAACAGTAAAGGACATTGCATTATCACCATCTTCATTTTCCAGACTGACAATAGGAAACAGGAAAAAGTAACAAGAGCTGAATTAAATTTTTTCAAATTCTTGTGGGATTATGACATTTCAAGTGAGCCTTCACCTTAAACTGAGGTAGAGAAAATCTAAAATTGCCTTAAAAATGAGTTAAACTTCAGTTTGGATGTTTAGAAACATTGTTCACCAGAGTCTCATAAAGAAGCAGTTGGAGCAAAATAGGAAAACAATTCATGTATATAAAAACATTTAAAAGAAAGGAAATTCAGAGTAGAAATATGTGATCAGCTTTGACTGGATTGGAGTCATCCCTGAAGTCCCGCAGGAATCTCTGCTTAAGTCTAAATTTTTCAAGAAAAGTATAAAAGGCTAGAAAAAAAAAGGTGAGTAACTAGTGATGTAGCAAAGTTCTCTGGTAATACTATTTTCTTTCAAGATAATAAGAACAAAATATAACTTCAAAGCATATCAGAAGCACCTTGCAGTATTGAATTATTGGGCAATACAATAGCAGATAATATTCAATGTATATAAATGTAAAAAAAATCCATGGGAAAAAGAAAATGGTTTTCTACTATTTTCTACTAAGAAGTGATGGGCTCTAAGCTGACCATGATTACCAAATGAGGTCTTAGGACTAAAATGGAAACCTTTCTAAGAACATCATCTCAGGCTCAGTCCTGATCAAAATGATGGACTGAACATTGCACATTATTTGGGAAAGGACAGAGAGCAGGGCACTGAATAGGAATGGAAGAGAAAAGGCAACAGTCTGTCACAAGGATACTCATGCCCTACTGACCACCTGATGTTCATCAGTAGTCTCCTTTGTCTTGAGTTGCTGGCGTTTGTAGACAATTCATGATAATCAGGAGAAGAATCAGAGGAGTTTAAATCTTGATTTTCCTATTCGTATAAGTGAGGTGGAGATTCATACTGATTGGGAAAGAAGCATACTGAGAAGTAAACAAGCGAATCAGACCACCCTTAAACCTTTATAAAGGGCAGTACATTTTAAGAATTAATAATGCAAAAAGAAGAGCTATGATTTTAAAATTCATGCTCTTTCTTGGGAACATTTGTAATGACCTATAGATGCTAAAATGACTAAGTTGCATATATTAAGAATTATTGTCTGTACAAATAATTGAAAGAGCATACCAGTGTTAAATCAGAAATTCAATATTCTTCAAAAGCAAAATATTGCTGATGTTAATCAGTGCAGAGAAGATTTGTCCTGAGAGAAGTGTATTCAAGTGTCACATATTGGACTATTTCAAAAGTTGACTTCATTTTTAGTGTGGACAATTGGGCTTTATGGATGAATGAAGTGAGAATGAGTAGGGTTTTCCTGACATATACTAAATTGCAATTAACCTAGGATACACTGGGAAATCTTACAGAGTAGGAAATATAGGGTTAGTGGAAACTGCATTTCACAAAACTGATAAAAAGAAAACAAAACAAGCAAACAAAAAAACCAAAATGTCTAGCACCACTGCTAAAATGCCCATTACACTTATTTTAATGGCTAGTCAGGCTCTTATTGGAGGTATTAAATTCCTTCAGTGAAATGTTGATGGCCTATTTGATGAACTACAAAAACCATCTGTTTGCAGCCCTATTCTTGGGAGAAAAGGTAGATGCCATGTTTCACAGCTATTCTAAAAGAGGCTTGTTTTACTCAATTGCATGAACTACCACTGATGCACACTAATGCACACCTAACAAAAATGGACATGCTGGACATGCTCCTCATTAACATTTTGTTATTTATTTGCACAGTTCTTACCGTTGTTTTTGTATGTTTCTGTGTGAAATGTCTACAATACTTTGCTAAACGAAACACTTGAAAACCTTAGCAAGAGCCAAAAAAGCAAGAGGGAAGCAGGGAAACTTTGGTATTTTTAAGTCTTTATGTGGTACACAACAGAAACTAATTCAACTAAAGCATGTAATCCAGAAAAATACAGAGAAGATCAAACTAGCAAATATCTTAGTTCAAAACTCTGCTATATAGGGTCTGATATTCGAAATACTGTAGGGCTACATCACAGTGCTACCAAGGATAGATGTTTTTGCAATGTAGCTCACTGTTTCCTCTTTAGCAAGTTTTTTATCCACTGTAAAGATATAGTCCCCTTCATTGATCTTAAATCAGTCTGCCAGGGTCCTGTCCTCACTCTTTCAACTCAGCTCTCACTCTATCACATCTGAGTGTTCCTGCCTCCAGCACTAGGAATCATCTGGCTCCATATCACGCTGATTCTAGGAGCAAAGGTGAAGAGCACTACATTAAACAGAGAATATTTCCGCCCCCCTAGTTTAATACCTTGAAATTAAGGTGTTTGGCCAGGCTTTGCAGAATTGTTTCCATGCCCAAGCCATTTTTCTTCTGGATGAAATTAAAGTGAAAGTTGTGCTCCAGGAGCACACCTAACGCACTCCAACCATGGAAGGACAGTCAGCTCAAGGGACTGAGACCAGACTCTGTAAGTCTGAAATATGAGACTCTGAAAATCCTCCCGCACACACGCAAATCTCCACCATCTTTGCATTTGCAGATCTGCTCCTATTGCATTATGTAGTGTTTTACCAGAGCAGACACAGCCTCACTCTGCAGAGGGAGGGTTGTCATGGAACGAACTGAGTTTTTTCTTTTTATGACTTCGGTTATCAGTTTTCTAGGGTAGATCTCTGTAAAAGAACTATCCCCTATCAGGAGCCAGTAATTTCATTATCCCAAAACAGGAACGGCTGATTTAAGTACTTATCATTACCTTGGCATATGAATAAGTAATTGTGACCTTAGGCAGGAATAGATAGTGGCCTCTAGGTCTTGCAAATGGTCTCTCAGTACAGGGGACCAGGTTGCGTTGCACTCTTGTTGGTTTCTTGCTTTGTGCCTAAGTATATAACAGTGTTAATACCTGCCCAGCAAAAGATAACTTGAAAATAAAAAAAAAGGCCAAAATGTTATGCATCAAATAATCTAAAATAATAATGTTTAGCTTAAATATTGTGAGATAAACCTGTTTTTTTTTTCTAGCTGACATTTGATTGTCCTCTTCATTTTTGTCTTTACGTGCTAAAGCTACAAAATTAAGAAAATGTGAAATTATTATATATTCACAAGATTCATATAATTCCAGTCATTGTGAAGGTCATGACAAAACTTCAGGATCTGACAACACTTAAAAGAGGAAAGTGCTTAGGACAAAAAAAAGAAGTGTTTCAGACATAACCTTGTAATATAGCAAATAATGATTGACCATTTCCTCCAGTGTACCATGGGGAAAAGGAATCAGAATACCACTGAAGTCAAATCAAACCTATTTACTCTTTTTTTCCCCCTTGAGTTTGTCTCATCTGTCTTCCACTAACTTCACTACAAAACATACCTATGATAAAAAACAGAACTACCTGTCAAACAGAACTACCTGTGTATGTTTCCTGTGTGCTATATGTAGCAAACATATTCTAACTTTGCTCTTTATCTTTAAAGAAAGCTTTATGAGTCTAGTCCAGTAATATCTGATTGCAGTCACCTAATTATTTAGAAGCATACCCATATACCGGGCAGTACATTAGATGCCTAAAATTTATAGTAGACTGAAAACTTCTCAATGTTGCACAGTAGGACCATTTAATTGATATATTTTTTGTATCTGCTGTCCTTTGTCTTTCATGAGAAGAGAAACCACTTTTATTCTTGATCATTTCAGTCGCCCATGTAGTCATGAGTATTTGATCCTGCAGCAAAGACATTGTGTTTCCAGTCTCAAACAGTTTTTTAGGCTACTTTTCCAGCATGAACACTTAGGGCATGACCCTTTGTTGTACTCCAAGTTTTGTTTATTGACTCCATTAAATATTTTCTTCAAGAGAATTTTTTTCAGTGTATTAATTAGATGGTTTCTAGTTAGAGTCTTCTGACTTGTACACTAATTAGTGTCTGTGTTCAGAGATAAGTATGTAGGACTTTTTGCTTTGTTTTGTTTTGCCAAAAGTTCATCAAGTGAACTAGTATAAGTAAGTCACACAGTTTCCCAGAATTTTTTTTTCTGTTTATGCATTTCTTACTGTGTATATATAATGGCTTTGATCTCCTCTCTGAATGATCCCATACAAGTGCAAATTCTTATGAAGGATAATAGCATATAAATCTACTAAGAAATGAAGTGCTGATATGCAGAAGAAATAAGATTGAATAATTCAGTAACTGATATGAAAATTTGTGCAATTTCTGTTACCCCACCAAAGGTCTTCATCTCATCTAGCAGCACAGAGGAGAGCTGCCTCATTTCTCCCAGCAGTGCTTGAGAACACATTAAACAGCTACCCAGAGGTAATGTCTGTAGCTCTGTGGAGAAGCATCTTTAAAAACAACACTATTTAGTATTGTGAAATATTTCTAAGAGTCTGGTTGGGTTTTTTTTCTGAAGATTTTCTTTTTTTTTTTTTTTTTTTTACGTGAATCATTGAAGACCAGTCAGATAACAGAAAAGAGAGCCTTTTCATCTCCAGACAACTCTTCAAAGAGGTAGATGGGAATTTAGCCACATGACTTTCATTGATGGAAGACATACAATTAGATCTAAGCATTACTTAACCAATGTTTTTTGACCTTTGTCAATCTGTGGAGCTGTAAACATTTTCTGTGGAAGATACAGACTCTTTAGAGAAATCAGCTATCTACCCAATAGCTATGTTCCATGCTTATATTAATGTGTTTTTCACAGTCAACCTTCATGTATTCATTACAACGAGTATGTGAGCCTCTTTAGCCATTTATAGGCTGCTCCTCAGAGGAATTTCAGAAAATATTTCTCTGTGGAGGTCTACAAAAAATATAAAACATTCTTAGCAGGGAGTCTATGATAGATCCTTTTTCTTTAGCTCTTGGAATGGTTTCTTTACAAGCCCTGAATAAAATGAGTTCTGATAAGGACCCATCCTCTATGAAGGAAAGGCTAGACTTCTTTTTGTGGACTGGACATGGATAAAGCCTATCCCTCTTGTATCAGCTATAAAATTAAAGGTTGATTTGTGAAATGTTGCTTGCCTTTCATGAGTTGCCTGTGATTAAGAGAGGAAACAACAGCAACCCCATCTCAATGCATGGCTTGTTTTTAAGAAAACATGACTTCTTCTACCTAAGCTGAAGCAAAACCAAATGAAGCCACTGGTACACAAATCCCTCTCCCAGTTTCGGAGTCATACATATAGTACGGAAGCATTGTTCTAGTTATCTGTTATCATGTGAAACTGGGTAAGGGGAGCTTTGATGCTAAACTGACCCAGAAGAAATCCAGTATGAGACTGGCTTTTGTGTCTCACTTTTTAGGCTATAGTAAGTCTGCAGCTATGGGAAACTGAGACAGGTTTCTCCAGGTCAGAAATCTGAAACCTCATGTCACATCTTGAATCATCTGAAGGACTTTTCATATAGCCAAAAAGTTTAACAGTTCATGAAGTCTTACTGATAATATATGTAATGAAGAAAGTATGACATTATGATTCCAGTTGTGAAAGAAATATTGTACTCACAGTATATGCAGTGAGGTGGAGAGACTGTGGCATGTCTTATACACACTAATATCCTTCCTTATATTTTGTAACTCTTTACAATTCCTACTGAAAATATATTTAAAATAGACACTTCAAGTCTAGTATTAAATACTTTCTAATATTAGATACTTTAAGTATTAAATACTTAAATTAAAAGTATTAAAAGTATTAAATACCTAAATACTTAAAGCATTTAATATTAAATATCTATTTAAATAAATATTTCTGAATAGAATTAAGTATAGACAAGGACATCTGTAAGTCATTTAGAAAGCTAAAACAGATGTGAAATGTTCCTCTCCTTTTCAGAGCTTTTTCTTCCATATTATTCCTCAAATGATTGACTATGTACTTCTATTGTGGGTACTTCTTTCTGTCTTGAAATATGAGACTTGAAGAATGTGTCTATATTCCTAAAAGAAAAGAAAAAAAAAAAAGGGAAGTGGTAATACAGATGGATCAATATAAGCATATATGACAGTAGCTGGGAGCTGCATGCAGTAGCCTAAATAAACAGAGTGACAGGATGACTTTTCAAAACAAGCTTGTCATGTTTACGCTTGTTATCAGCTCTCCTGACAACCATTTTCCTATCAGCTAACTACAGACTTAATTAGGGCATTAACACAGTCCTGCCCTCACACCTCCTGTCTTTCCCTCAAAAGAACCCATCTCTGTGACACTTCTGGGAAAAGAGCAAGCGAGCAAGCGAGAGAGATATAGAGAGAAAGAAGGATGGAAAAAGGAAGAAAGGAAGAAAGGATGGAAGAAAGGAAGAACGTAAAGAAGGAAGGAAGGAAGGAAGGAAGGAAGAGCATGATTACACAGGATGGGAGGGAAACAAGCAGTGCTCTGGCATGTTCTGTACCAGATTTTGCAAAACAAACAGTCCACGGGAGCAAGCAAGCCAGAAGACTCAACTGAAAAAAAACAGACTCATTTCTGTGATTTCCATTTGTAAATGCTTGAGACGAGAAAGGAGAATTCCTCCACCACTATTAAATTGCAGCCATCTCTCTGCATAAGAACCTTCCTATGGCCAAGACATAGCATAGCAAACTGCAAAATGCTTTGGCAGGCTGTGTATTTTTGGAGGATATAAAGCTGCTAATTGCTTCTCTGGGGCTAGTGCAATGACTTCAATTAAAAGCACAGTGGTAAATTTTGTATAGTTCAGTTCCTGTGCACAGTTCTAGGTATCATATCCACACAGAAGATATGTGTGGATATCCACAACAGAAGTCATTAGTGCCTGGAGAAACCTTGGACACTTCAATGACTACTATCCTAATAACTACAGCTTTTTGTCTGCTACTACTGCTAAACCTCAGTGGTTTTGTGACTGATCAAAGACCTGATTTTCCTATTTTTATTTGTGATTTGAACACTTTCCTGGCACTTATGGTCTGTAGAATAGGTAGTAGAACATATCTTTGGTCCTGGGGGATTTGCACCAGTATTCTTCCTCATTCACTGCTGTAAGACTTCCCAGTTAAGACCAAGCTCATCTGCCACTGAAACGCTTATCTAGTCAATATAAACATTTGTGAATTCAGACCTTTTTTTTCTCTCTTTTTTTTTTCAGGTGTGCTACCACACATATTAAACGAACTGAAACTGGATAAATATTGTAACTCAAAATATATTTAGCTAGGGACCCATGTTTAACAAGCAGAAGCATTTCAAGTAGAGTTGTGGAAAAATTCATTTCTTCCTTACTATGTTTAATATATTATAAAGAATCTAGTAGAAAAAACAATAGCTGACTCAGATTATATAAAATACAAGGATTAAGATGAGTGATAAATAGAAACGAGTCAGAAAAAGATGAAACAATATGTGATTTAGTTGGGCTATATACAAAAAATTTTGAGCAGGAAAGATAGATCTTATAGGATCTGGAAGACCCTATAGGGTCAGCAGAATAATATTTTTCTTGTTGCTAGTGTGATGACTATGACTACTCTTCAACGTAAAGCCTAGGAAAACACGTCCTCAGCAAGAGTTATATGGTGATGCACAGATGCAGAATTAAAAAGCAGTTTCTATCCCCCAGGAACTGCTGGTGCAATTTTGCATCCAAAAGGCTAGTACCATTTTTGGATATACAAACAAGACAATTTTAATTGCATTGGGGAAGATATAAACTCTCAATAATATGCTGAAGTAGCAGACATACTCAGTGATGCTTTAGAACCATGAGCATGATTAAAGGACTGGAAAACCTGTTTTATATGAAGTGATTCTGGTATTCAACTTAGCATATCTGTGAGAGCTTATGAGTATTTTCATCACACTTAAAGAAAATTCAATAGAAAAGGGATTCTGCAGGTCAAACAAGGCTATAATGCTAGGTAAAAGTTGTAAGTCAAAGGTAAACATATTCAAACTTGATAAAAATTGTTTTAATAGCATTTATATATCTCACAAGGTCTAATGGGATGAATCAAGACTTTTATCTTTTAATTCCATGCTCTAATTTAAAAATATTAATTCAGAGAAGTCCCTTGGCCTGTGATACTTAGTAAAAGCATATCAGTCCTTTTTGGCTTCAATATAAGAATCTAGGAAATCTATTGTTATATTATTTTAATCTGAATCTCTCTCTTTGTCAATGAAGAATGACCAGAAAAAGTTATTGATGTGCTCAGGGAACTGAGATGCTGATAGGCTTTGAGCTAAGCATCTTACTTTCTTAGGTTAAATTATATCCTCACAGCTGTAGAACAAGTAACAGCATCCTGGACATTTTGCTCTTTTCCTTGCAGAGCCTTGTTAAGATGAAAATGTCAAAGATAATTTGACCACATAGTTCCCATAAGATTTTTCTAAAAGATTCTACTGACCAGATATTTATATCTGTTGTCACTGGCTTCCATAAAGTTTCCCCAACTGAGGGAGTCCCAGGGAAATTATATGTTCTTTTAAGGTGGATCACTTAGCTGAAGTAAGCCTCAAAATGCTGGATGGAGATTCAGCTTCATTATTTTCAGCACTTACATACTGTTTCAGGACATACTGTTTCTGAGCCTTGGGCAACACTTTGAAATATAAGGGGCTATTGCCCAATCTTTATATCTCTGAAATGGGATAAGATTAGAGCATAGTTTAGGCTAAGTCCTCTAGGTCCACTGAGCAGCTGCTTTCAAAGCAAAATTCTTTTTCTTGATAAACAAGAAAATAGAAACACCTGGGTTCAGACACATCTGTTTTTTACCTTGGAATATTAACATTTAAAATCAGACAGTTGAAAAAATTAAAAACTATAAATAAGTAAATAAAAAAGGATTCGTTATCATCAATAACAGAATACTGAGTTTCTGGACGTGCCTTGTCCTAAAGTTAAGCAGTTTTATTTGTATAATTCCACTAGCCCAAAGTAAAAGCTTCAAAGCTGTATGAGCAAAGACTGAATTATATTTGACCAAATGTTTCAGTTTACAGTTCTACTTTTAACCCTGTTTGTGAATTTTCCAAGAACACTAAGCTCTCTGGAAAGGTCTTTATTTTTCTAAAATGCTTTGAGAAACTCTCATTAACTGTGATTGGTTACACTACCATCACTGCGTATATGTATGTATATATATATGTATATATATGTATATAAACACTTTAAAGGTTTGACGTACATTGATTTTGTTCATGCAAACCTTAGATGGACAAACCAGTTAGTAGAGACTTTAATTGTGGAAATATGTGTCAAACTTTTCATAAAAACACCTAAATTGCAGATAACGTGGACTGGAATCTGACACAGAATTTGATATGGTATATGATCGGGGAAGCTGAGTCAAGTTAAAACTACATTTGTCGCTTTTCTGTCATTCAAAAATTGCCTTTGGTATCTGTGCTTCTGAATGCAAGGGCTGAGTTTTATCTACTGTCAATCAACAAAAGAAGGTTGAATTTATATCTGGATAAGAATTCAGATGAATAAAGGAAAATAACTACTTTAAATTTTAATAAAAATATTTAATCCTTGAGACTGACGCAATTAATCTCAATTTGGATATAAAAATCAGGTTCTATTAGGAAGCATATCATGTTCATGGAGAATAATGTTCAATTTGTGTTAACTTTAACAGTGACAATCAGCATCTTGAAGTGCCTTTTGCTAGTCATGGGGAGCATGCTTTGCAAGTCTGAAGGTGCAGGCAAACTAAAGAAATTAAAGTTTAATCATTAGTTGCAGCACATGATCTTGAATATTGCTTTGCTCCTCTCTATAACCAGCTTTCTGATTAATGATAATTCCTGTGTCTGATTTTATTTAAGGTGTAATTGCTGTCAGGAGGCTAGAAAGTGAACAGTGAGAATTAAAATGAAAGACTACAGTGAAATTTTAATACACATATACACACACACATACAAGCTTTCCATGAGCATCTCCCAGTAGTAGAGCTAGACAAATCTGACCTGAAAGGAATGAGTCAAACCTCTCACAGTCCAGGCTGATACTGAAAGCCTGCAAAGTACAACATCACATTTGCTTTCTCTCCTTCAGTGTGTTACCTGGGAATTGAAATTCTACAGGTAGGCAATTTTAACACTTAGTTTTTCTGAATTACCTATCTAAAAATCTATCAACTGGTATCATTTGTAAAACTCAGATATACTCATCTGTAAGTAGTCTTAGAAAATATCACAGATTTACTCTACCTGATCTGTTCACCTACCAAATATCAAGTTGAGCAACAAGGAGATATTTTTAGAAGGCATAGGAAAAGTATTTCGGGACTTCCAACAAGAGATTGGACCTTCTATTCAGTGGGATTCTTCTGGCTTTACCAGTGTAACAGAATGATGCTGACTTGTATCATCTGAAACATGTCTAGAGGGACTGAAAGATGTCACCTTGCCAACACTCCCATCTTAGAAAAAAAAAAGGAAAGTGATAACATCTCTGCAGAATTTCTGGGAATTCCCTTAGGGTTTTTTTGCTCTCTTTAGAGAAAGAAAAAGCTGAAGAGTCGAAACAAGCCAGTGGCCACAGAGAATTAATGCTAAAAGCTAATCCGAGCTGTTGAATTCTTATTCTCCTTCTGAATAGTAGTCTTTTGGGTTGGCAGCGGGTTTTCATGCATTACTGTGTTTGACTTTGGATACTACACACTGGCCTGGGAATCAAGATTATTAGTCTGCTGACTCACTGTGGCTTTGGGTAAACTGTGGAGCCAAAATTTCAAGTGTTGGCTGTGTTTGAGGCTTCATTTGGGGCTGCTATTATGGGACCCTCTGGCTTTATGCTGAAGAATTTTGTTCTCAAAGAAGGAAGGAACCTTAACAGCTTGTGCGCAGTTTATGGGCACAGTCTTTCTGTCTGCAACGGGAGAGCAAGTGTCTCCTACTTTCTGGTGGTGGGACAGTGGACTGAATGGGGAGGCAAATTCTGTCTTCTGTCCTACTTACTCCCTCCCATTTTTATAGCCTTTTGGTAGGCAATATTCTCAGAAAGTGCTATTACACACCGTGATCCAGACCAGTTCGCAGTCTGCTTCTAGGTGAGGTACTTGTGATGTTCCACACCTCACTAGTAAACTGATAACTTGATATTCCTCCTAGTATACAAGGTCATAGAGGAGAATTAATATAGAAATTATGATGACAGTAACAATGAAATAATAATAACAATAATAGTACCATTAGCAATAATAATGTTGTTAGGATTTCAGGGTCACAGAGAGAATGAATTTACTATATTTAAAGCAGCACAAAGTGAATCGCGTCTACTATGCTATTCAAATATGATGTAAACCTGCCCCTTTTCCTCTCCTGCTGTGCTACCTAAACCCACTTTCTCTAAGCTCCAGTATCTGCTGCATCCTCTCCCAGCTCCTGCACGGGAACGTGCACCTTACCCCCATGCCCAGCTGCCTCAGGCCTCTGCTCGGCTGAGCAGCACAGGCTAGTTCTTCAGGCTCTATTAAGCAATTGCAAGATCTTCTTCCTTGCACAGATCCTGGTGATACACTGCCTACAGGCACTTGGTGGGTCCCAGGGGAGGCTGCCTGCAGAGGTCTAAGAAATCAAAGTACCCATCTGTGAAACTGTAAAATAAATCTTTAGCTAAGTTTATTTCTTGCACAGAGGTGTTGACTGATTTGTAAGAGGTAGCCCACTCTACAACATCTGCAGAAATTCAGGCTGCCTTAACCTCTAACGGATTTGAAACTTGCCAGTGAAGAAGCCTTGATCTTGTCTACAGGTGACAAGCAGACAGTGCCAAACCTGTCTTAGGCCTCCACACAAAATTATCATCTCCATTTTATTTAGGTAGACTTCAAATTGTAGATGAATCAAAGTAGCTGAGTAAATGTCTCCTTCTCCAGAAAAGAGAATAACTGAATTCCAAAGAGCTTTAGTTAGCAATGTCTTTTCCAAATGACCTCAAATCTAATTTGTCTTTTCTTGGAGGATGGATGGCTGAACCAACTCTTTCGTGATTTAGAACCTGCAGTTTTCAGCACATGGATAGGTAATCAGCACTTTCTTAAGAGTTCTGTCTTCCAAATGATTAAATCAAGTGATGGCTATAATGAGTAATAGAGACATTTTCTAACAAAACCTCTTTCTGACCTCATTAGAGCAAGCGAATTCCTCTCCTCAATGCTGAAGATAAATGAAATGAAAACAAAATTGCCAGCACAAAGCTAATATTTAAAAACATACACCTTCAAAAGAATCATAGTCTTACACTAGATCAGACTAATTGCCAATGTGGTATGTTTTATTAGTTTAGAAATTATTATGTCGGCAAATAATAATATTATTGCTGATGAAAATGCATGGATATTTTAACTTAATTTAAGATGAGAAACAGACCCCTTTAGCTGAAATGACTTAGGCGCTAGTTCTTCAAAGTGTTTTAGCACACGTATATCTCTAGGTATGAGAATATATTAGTTCTTTTGCTTTCATAGGAAGTATTCACTTTTTTTAAGCAGCTGGAGCTGAAGCAGCAGAATGAGAGCTTGAGAACAATTTTAGTCCTCTTGCATCTAAGAATTTTACATCATTAATTATTTAAAGTGCTGGGAAGGCAAAGTTTATTGTTGCAGGTCAGCAAGCAGCAATACCAATCTGATAGCTTACTGCTGCCATAGGAGTTCTCATTCATTTCTGCTCGTTATTCCCTCTCACAGTCCTGTCCCCACCACTTCATCTCACTACTGCAGAGCCTCTTTCCTTGAGTGTATGTATCCAGCTAGATCAGAAGAGTTTCTGAATCCAAGTATCCAAGTTTCTGAATATTTTTTTCAAGTTAATAACCTGAATTGACTAGTGGAGGCATCTGAGGAACATGGTAGCTAGTAAAAAAAAAGTTCACAGCAGGACTATGGAGGCAGGAGAAGTAGAAAGTGTGTTTGGGAGGCAGTGAGATCTCTGCTTTTCTGTCAGTGTTGAGCTACTAGAGTCATCCACTTCTTCTTGCAGAAGAGAACTATGGGTTATACTGGATTTGATCCTCTGCTATCATGAAATATGTGTAGTTGTATATAACACACGGAAAATATCAACAATAGCCATGTTTTCCTCTTTTTCATTCTATCTATTTTTTTAATGTAAATAGAATAGTTAATGAACAGGGGAAAATCAGATCAAATACTCTTTACTCTTTTGCTCTTTAAGACAGTAGATCTATTCTGAGAATCTAAAATGTTTCCTGAAAGGATGAGTGTCTTGAGAAGAAGAATAAAGAATAAAAAATATTTGAGGAAACATTGTCAGAATGAGTATTTTTGACATATGAAAAAAGCCCTAAAAAAGTATATTAAAAAGTTATAAAGTACAGAAAATAGCTCTAATTATATATATAAAACAGCTCTAATAGCTCTCAGCAGTAGAACTTTTGATAAACATCTCAATGAAAGGCAATTCTCATTATATGTGGTATATCCAACTGTTTTTTGTGAAGCTGGACAGAAAGTAGAATTCAAACTTAAGCTCTGTGTTGTTCACTTTGGCTTATTAGAAGTGAAGGTCTGCCACTCACTTTCCTCCCCTGGGTAGCCTTTCTGATGAAGTAAGATGCAGAAGATGAGGTAAGTGTATTAGTTGAGGGAGATTGATGTTGGAGACAACAGGAAATATATACTATTTATTAAAAATTCTCCTATATGAAATAATACATACTCCTATGCATTGTCCAAAATAGTTTCTGTATTCTTCTTTGGAAACAATTTCGTTGACAGTAATTCAACTGTTTAAGCTATCAACTTTATCTCGATATCCTTCTACTGTCTACATCTAGAAGGAGTTCTGAGCATTTCTTGAGCTTGAGCTCAAGCTCTTCAGTGCCATCAAGACAGAAGAATGCTCTGAGCTTGAATCCCCAAATCCCTGCTAAATGAGTTTGTGTCTGTCATTTCAAAATATTGTGTGGTAGGGAATTTTTGGTGAAGTAAGACCTCTGATTTTAAGCTCTTACATCCAATGCTCCTCAGTCTGAGATGGAATGGAACCACCATTTCATTTACTGGTTCAGCATCTGAGTATAGAAATAAGCTTGAAATGGGAAGACTGGAGCTGAGTCTGAAAATCATGTGATTTATCATTACAGTGAATAATTTAAGAGTGTTTTGAGCTCATTTCTATCAGTATGAGGCATACAGAGTTAAGTAGATAGATAAAGTGCAGTGAAAGAACAAAACTAAGATTATGTGTCTGACACTGACCAAATATTTTCTGAAATTTTATGTAATTTTGCAATGACTATTGACCAGAAAACATGTGAAAGGATTCACTTCTTTGTACTCATTCATCTTTTCCTTGCTATTTTTTATTTTCTCCTTTATTTTTATTTTGTACTAATTAATGCTAAAAATATGTGTTATGCATTCCAGAAATGGAAAATATTCTCTTGATATTAACATACACAACTGAATTATCTAAAACTGTAGTTAATTTTTTGTCAAATTATAGGCTACAGCATCTTTATAACAGGACACACTAGCCAATTTACTATTAACCAATTTACCTCTAGCAGTACCTAGTGCTTTTTGAAATAAAAGGAATATGAGCATTCTATGATGAATTGGAACCTGGCCAGGACATCATGTTTTGTTATTGCAACTGTCATAAAAAAAAAACTCAAAGAGATCTAGTTTTGCTGCAAGTGAACAAGGTTTTATTTTTTTTTCTCTTTATTTTTAAAGCCTCTTCCAGCTGCTTCTGAACCAGAAACCCACTCCTGAGTCAGAAATCTGCTGCTTTGAAGAAATGTCTGACTTAGCTGTTCCCAGGACACATGTCCTGAAGTGCTGCTTGTTTCTATCATCACAGACAAATGGACTGGCAGTCCTTGTGAAGTGCCTTTCACTTTGCAATAAGGCTGGAAAATTGTATAATGTGGAAAAAGGGAGGTTTGTTATCTTCAGAACTATAGTATCATAGCCACTCTCCTCAAGGTCTTTCGCTCTCCACCACTCTCCACGTAGTACATATAGACTCACATTCAGGTAGAAGAGAGATTAAAAAGGTAAACTTTCTTCTGCTGGACAATTATAGACATAATGTGTAACCAGAACCATGTTCCAGCTCCTCTTCAGCCTTTGTTTGCTTCTTATTCTTACCTTTGTCTTTGCCACCTCTTGTTATGGGTTACAAAATGAAGCCAACGCTGCTCTTGACAGTAGGCCTGGACTAACAGGGCAGAGCAGGCCATGTATAAAATCCCTGGCCATGAGGTCTCTTTGTCACCAGCCCAGGCAGCTGTGAGGAGGGAAGCTCTGCTGTCAACTAAAAAGCAAAAAAGACCTGTCATTTCCACATTTCCAGTATTACTGGGATGGTCGAATGTCATACCTAGCACAGAAATCTGCCTGTGTAACAAGGGGACAGGTACTCCTTGTCTGTGGCTGCAGCCTAAGTGTTGGTATCATACCTGCTCACCCTGGCATCTGCAGCAGACACAGGAACCTCTACACAAGGTGCTCTGGTTGATTTAGGTTGCTGAGACCTCTGGTCTCCTGGAATAAGCCTCAACCCTGCTGACGGCAAAGAGAGAAAAGGAAAGAGGAGACCCCTGGACCACTTCTGTATCTCTTATGTAATTATTCCACTAAACATGCTGTAAAAGAATGACACCGTAAATTCCTAGTTCTTGGATCTGGCATATATGTTCTGCCAAATCTTACTGAAAAATGCGTGATGTAAAGCCTATAATGTTTTGCTCACTGCTACTTAAAGCTGCTCCAGCTCTTTAGAGAAAACTGCTCACCTTCTGTCACAGGTGTAGATATTACATTTGTTCTTACAAATGGATTAAGGCATAATGTCACATTATAGGATAGGTCCTTTCCCTTTGTTCCCATTGGTCTCTTCACCATTGGTTGTTGTTGATAGAATAGATCAGACTTATTTTATTTTAAATAGATCAATTATTGAAATGTACACTGTACAGAAATAGGGAGTGTTTTCATTAGAAATTGTAATGGGCCATGAGTGGTGTATGAGAGTGCCAAGAATTTTGTAAAATGTTACTTATTTTACAAGGGAAATAGTTCAGGAAAGGGATAAAATGCTCCTGGGTACTTTCACAGAAATATCCTGCAAAAGTTTCTTGGAATATTTCACCCATTGTGTTTTGTGCATTCTCTGGATGGTTACATCTGAAAGTCAATGGCTGTCACCCCTACTTGTCCAACACTCAGTTCCCTCAGAAGCGTTTTCATGCTTGGGCTATTTGATCAACTGATTCTAAGAATTCTCTGTGCTCCCTACAATGAACAGTTTGTTTCCATACAAACCAATAGAAATAAATATCTGAGGACATTGGAAGACTTGTCACTGGAAAAGGCTTTAATTAACTGTTGCATGCATATAATCAGGCTTTGGGAGAAAAATACTCTTTGCAAAGAGGAGATGTGTTTAAAAAGAAACAAAAACACACTTCGGGTGCTAATATTGCCTGCTTATCTATAATATGGAAGATAAATAAAGTTACTTTAGAGCTAGTCTGACGTATATGGTCAAAAGTAATTATCAGATACAGACAGAATTCCCCTGACATACTGAAGAGGCTGCAAGTCAATAGGAAAAATATTGTTGCAGCGACCATTTTCTTACAGTGTGCTTTGTGCAGCTTGATGAAAGGGAACAAGGATAGGAAGCTCATATACAAGAACATAATTGAACTCTTTCCCCCTCTGTTAGTATATAACTTCAAATACAGCTATGATGGTTGCACCTTATGAGTAGCTACTTGCATTTTAATGGAGGTATTCAGAAAAAATTGTCTGTCATTGTTGGTGTCTATGCTTTTGATCATAGAAGGATGACAGATGATAGCAATAGACTCTTCAGAGGGCCCTGGCCAGCGGAGGAGGAAAGGGTAGCTACTGACAACTTTAAGGGAAAAAGACTTTTATAACTAGTACTGATACTAATCATTAACCAATCGTTAGTCATATTGTAACGTGCTTCTTTTTATTGATGAAATAAAGGCGAGGCTATAAATACAAAGATCTTGTTTGAACTTCCTGCTTTATATAAACATTGCATCATAGTAGATAGCACAGATGGAAGGTTTTGCAAACATTAGTATGCTCTGGTAAAGTTACTTTATTGAGGAACTTGAATCTATCTCTGTATATATATTTTTTATTTGTTTCTTTTTATCAGGTGCATATTTTTATCAGGTGCAGGGTGGGAACATAATTATATTTTCCCATAAGAAAGATATTAACTTAGGGCAGTCAAAATTCCTAAAGCAGTCAAAATAAAGACAGATATTTTTCATTTCTACTTCTGATGTGATTTAACTGAGGAAAAATTAGATATGTTTGTATGTTCCTTTTTTCCAAACATACAAGTCCAACTTGAGGGAATATTGCGGATGATGTAAAATTAAGAAAGTCCACTTATGATTGAAAAATTACAGACTCTTTCTCTCTATTTCTATCTCTCTATATTTCTGAACACTGCAATGATTAGATAAATAGTTCTGTAGGCTACATTTATATTGATATTTTAAATTTGAGATCCTAGGCAAACAAGAGTTTCATGCTGTCACATTGTATGTGTTCTCTGTACCCGTATGTATGAGTGTACTGAAAGTTTTTGAATCTAATTCACATGTGACCTCACTGACAATAAAGTTTTAGTATAAGATCACACTTAACAGAGTGTGGACATGGACAAGTGTGTTTGTTTGTAGGAGCTCTTAAACAAAAGTTTCTATCATCAGGACTAACGTTGCTGTAGACACTAAACGTCCGTGTCACTGTCAGTGAATCACGAGACATAAATTTGTAGGAAAGGAAGAACTGGCAGAAAATCTGTAGGAAATCCAGAGCATTTGTATGGAACTAGTGGTTTAAGTGTGGTTAATGCTACTTTCTGGCCAAGGAATAAACTCCACAGGAGGCAGTGGAAAGACTGCAGCAGAAAGCAGGCTCCTAATATTGTCTATGTATTGTCATGTAAGGAATTAAGTATTTGCATATTAAAATATATAGATATCTATTTTGCCTCAATCCTCACCAAAATAAATGGGAGATAAATATATCAGTTATTGAGATTGTCACAATCACAGTGGTCTTTACAATATGGAATTTTTAAATGTATTCATATTTTGAACTATAAAGCCAGGATGTATAATCTTAAAGCTTAATATATTGTAGGCAAGAATTAACTTGTATCATAGTGATATTTCAAGTCGTATGACAGAGATGTGGTGTAACGGATGATGTCTGAGTAGAAGAAATGTCATAAAGAGTACAGGTGATAGTAAGTATGGTGTGCTTTCTAGCTGACCTTAGATAGCACTTAAAGTTCTGTTCAAAAGCAATAAAACATAAACAAATAAAATCTGAAAAAATAAAAACCAGAAGAGTTAAAACCTACATGTGTGGCAAAGTTTAAAAGATAAACAATAGAGGTATTTTATACTGAGGAAATACTGCAATTTCTCTTTAGGGATGTCTCCCTCTGACTTTCACATGATTTTGTTTGATCTATGAAGACCTGATCCAATTCCATTTGGAAAGTTAATGGAACATTGAATCAAGCTCTGAGGAAAGACTGATTAAAGGTATATGAGTTTTTAGGAATGATAGTACAGTGTTATATTCATAGAGTAAAAATATGTAACTCGTGTTACAAAACGGGACAGTTTGGTGTTCCTTTTGCACTATGCTGTAATGCATGGAGGAAACACAAAGAGTGTATCTAAGATATCTGACATCTCAGAGGGCATTTTTTTTTCAATGGAATCTCTCTCATATGCTAATCTTGAAACCTTTGTCGTCATTACATTGACGGAAGTTCTTTCACGTCAAACCACACGCAAACATCCTATACTGCATCATACTATTCTTCCCTTTCAGAAAGTTTTATCCTGTTTAACTCTTAGCTGTTATTTCTTGTCCTTATTATTGCTATATCCACTTTAGCAAACAGTATATTCAACAGGTCATATCTATAAGACAAAATAGTTAGTAACGAGAATCTTATCATCTGGTCCTGTGAACTGAAAAGTCATTCTCATTGGAATGTGTTAATTGCTTTCCTGGAGCACAAATTTGAGTTTAATTTATCTGAGAGGAATCCTTTTTGTGTACCATTCAGTGATATGAACCAAAAGACATAGAGTTGTGAAATAGCGATTCTTTTTTCACAGGTGCACTGCCAATTTCTAAAGCCGTAAGAGAGAGAGAAGCTATCACAAAATCATAGAGTATTTGGGGATAGAAGGCACCTCTGGAGAGCATCTTGTCCAACCACCCTGTTCAAGCAGGATCTGCTAGAGCAGTTTGCTCAGGGCCATGTCCAGTTTGGTTCTGAATATCTCCAGGCATGGAGACTCCACAGCATCTTTGGGCAATGTGTTCCAGTATTGAAGTCGCAATGAAGAAGTAAGTGTTTTATTCTGTTCAAGTGGAATTCGTTTCAGTTTCTGCCCACTGCCTCTCGTTTTGTCACCGGACACCCCTGAGAAGCATCTGGCACCATTCTCCCTTCAGATCTGTATACGTATTTAGGACCTCTCTCCTGAGCCTTCTCCTCTCCAGGCTGAGCAGTCCCACTGTCTCAGCTTCTCTTCCTTTGAGAGATGCCCTAGTCTCTTTTCTTTTTCAAGGCCCTTCACTACATCTGCTCCAGTATGTTCCTGTCTGTTTAGCATGGGGGAGCCCAGCATTGGATACAACACTCCAGATGTAACCTAACCAGGACTAATCACGGGAAAGATTGTCTCCCTCAAAATGCTGGCTCTATCTAATGTAGCCCATGCTGGTTCATGGCTAACTTGTGAACCAGGACTACTGGGTCCCTCTGCAAGCTGCTCTCTGTCTGGTCAGGCCCAAGTCTATATGGACATCTAGGATTATATTTGTCCAGATGTGAGACTTTGAACTTTCCTTTGTCTATGAAAAGGAAATTATTCTCACCCCTCTTCTGCAGCCAGAATGGCAGCACAACCATCTGGTCTGTATCAGCCACCCATCCTAATTTTGCATTGTCTATTAACTTGCTGTGAGTACATACACTCTCATCAGTCAGATAATTAACGAAGAAGTTAAAGCGTTCACCCCTGTATCAATCCCTCAAGGACACCACTAGCTGTGGTGACCTACCCTGATCACAACTTTCTGAGTCTGGCAGTTCAGATGATAGTTATAAATCCACCTCACTGTCCACTTATTTTGCCAGTACTTTATCAACTTGTCAGTGAGGATGTTATAGGAAATGATGTCAAAAAGTCTTACTGCTGCCAAGTCATACAAAATTCTTTCCAAACATGCACTTATCTGCCAGCCTTGTGACTTTGGGGGAGATTTTTGGTGGCCAAAACAACAATCTGATTTGAAAGAGCTGGAAACTCTACATCCCTTTGGATATGTATAGAAATGGCTGCATCTCATTCTGTTCTGTGGAAAATACTACAGGAAACCTTGAGGTCTCCTTGCCTTCTGGGAGCTCTTTGTCCAAGCAATGTTTCAAGGAATGGATATGAAAGACAATTCTGGTTTTCTTTTGAAGATACAGTCTCAGTATCTGAGTATGCTGAGTGTGGAGAGTACCAGAGGTCTGGATCAAGTCTGCTGGACGAGAGGACATTTGGGACTTGCTTTTATTTGGAAATGAAAGAAGAAAAGAAATATGGACTTCTGTGAAACCTGGTTCCTAGCAGATTTTTGTCTGTTGTTAAAGATTTTAGTGTCTAAAGATATATAGGCTCTAGTTGAAACTTCTCTCATAGTGGGGACATATATAGGACCTCCTGTGGGATTTTTTGAATTTGAATATAATAATGTATGTGCTCCTGCTTCTGCTTCTTCTGAGCCAGAAAATCTGTGAAATACATTTTTTTGTATACACACAGACAATGCCTGAACAATTCTTTTTTTGTGTGTGAAATATTATTAAGGTTTATCACTAAATACCATAAAGGGCTGGCAATCTTTTTTTTTCAAAAAGAATGTAAAACTTTAAGTCACTGCACTGTTATCACTGCACTAAGCACCCATACTAAATAATTACTTTGAAAAAAGGAAACACATTTTATTTTTTCATGAAGGTGCTAATATACACAACTATTTTCTTAAAAACAAACAAACAAAAAGATGATATATGACTATTTTAACTTCTCTCGACATGCTAAAAGGAAAGTTCTGTGAAACATTGCTTGATTGTGCATAAATAAAAATCCATAAATAAAAAAAAAAAGTGTCCAGAATGTGCTCTGGGTGTCCCTGCTTGAGCAAGGAGGTTGGACTAGATGATCTCTAGAGGTCCCTTCCAACCTTAAGCATTCTGTGAGTCTGTGAGTCTGTGAAGGAAGGACATTTTACGGCATTTGACTGGAATGGCTGAAAATGGAAGTAGATTGAAATATTGTATCTTCCTGGAAATATTATATCTTTCTGGCTATGACTGGATTATAGGAAAAGTTCTACCAAACTAGTAGAAGACCTAAGAAATGACATTCTTCAGGAAGCACAGTCCTTTCCTTATATCTCCACTGCGTGTGAGCGATGTAAGCATACACACACGTGGGCACACACACAGTTGGTCTCTCTCACCTCTTGCTAGAAGTGTTGGCTACTTCCATGAGCGCATAAGTAGTAACAGATCCATCTCTTTTCTGTGGCCCCTGCTGCCATCTGCCACCCGCTGCCCTGTGACGGAAAGAAGACGACCCAGACTCCTGGGTCTGGTTTGGGTTTTGCGAAAAGCTTGCAAGCTACAGGAACTATGGAATCAGAATCACCCCTCACTCTGTCTTGGATTCTGTCTCAATTTATTTTTGTCTTTAAAGAGACACGGTCTTCTCTTCATATTGTCTTCTTTTCTACATAATAAAGCACGTCACAAAAGTGTTCAGATTCTGCTGAGGTACATAAAATATTTTCCTGCTCTGGTTGACATGCAAAACACATAATTTTCATAAAGGCCTAGTAGATCTCAGTGCTGAAAGGTCTTTCTTTCATCTGATCCCACATATGCATAATGCTAAAAAGCAACAACTCAAACAATAGCATAATTTGAAAATTGTAATCACTTGCTCATTTCCTCCTATCCGTCATTGCTAAAGGACATTGATTCTTATCCAGGGTGTAACCTTATTGATTGGTGACATGAGGAAGTGAGGCAAGTGAACTTTGTAACTAATTACACATACCTTCTTCTTTAGAAATACATTTAAATATAAATAAAATTATTCCATTTGGTTTTGCTCTCCTTGGTTTCACTTTCCTTCACATCATCATTTCTAAAGGCTTTCCTTTATTCATTAAAAAAGCCTGAAGAATTTCCTCTAATTAGTTTCTAATAGCAAGCAACATCTTGACCTCATTTGTCAGAAAATGTGGAGCTGAACTGTATCATTTAACAAGGGAATACTACACATGTATGATTAATGTATGGCACTTTCCCTGACCCTATTTGACTCCCTTTGTGAATATTTAATGTATTTAGCATTGTTTTTTCAATCTCAGATGACATAAAAGTCAAGAGCTCATATCATATGGTGCTTCATCTTATCAAATGAGTGCTAATAAATGAAAAATAGAGATTCAAGATACTCCTACAATAACTACAAAAACAAAATATAATCAGATATTGTGGAAAAGATACATATTTTCTGTCTTTTCCTCTTCAACATTCATCTTAAATCTAAACAAAAATATTCTGAAACAAAGTCAAGTTAGAGTTACAGGAAGATGTGCATGTAAAAATGCTGGCAGGGTATCCAGGCTTCAGATGAAAATGCAAAGGCACAATAAGAGAGTGCTCTTCAAAGAACATGCTGTATTTTGTAGTCACCAAACCCCTCTCCACCTGGAAACTGGAATGCCCTATTACATCAACTGCAATAAGTGGACTGACCTGCCCATGTCACATGAGACCTCAAATCTATTACTAACTTTATGTGTACGATATAGGATGAAGTTCCATTTCTCTGTAATAGAAAATGTTCTGCTGATGGACAGCTTGGCTACTGCAAAACCCTAATACATACCCTTTTGTCTTCCACAGCTTGCACGTACCATCCTGCAGGAGGGTGATATCATTTCATAGTCTTCACCTTTCTGCTTCCCATCCTTCTTGGAACAATGCCATGCATGCTATTCAGACAAAACTCTCATTGAAAGCACTGGAATTCAGCTTGAGCCTAACATTAAGAACCAGCTCTTGTTTTATCTCAAGGACAAAAGGACAAAGAGGATTCCTGCTGTTTCTTATTTAACTTGGGACAAAATTATAATGCTCAGAACTATCTATGACCTTCTCTAAGCAGCAGGGAGAGGACGCATTACGTATATCCTTTTGACGTACGGTCTTCTGTGCATGCTGAGCCAGCATTACCCAGACGGTTTGCACACCTTTAGGAACAAGTAAATAAATAATAATCCTAATTATGAAACACAAGACTGGAGTAAGCTTTTGTTATTAACGAATAGATGCCCCCATCACAGCTTTAGTTGTTCTTTGGGACTTATTCGATTACAGGACAGGCTTATCTCACTTCATTTGTTTGACTGGATCACAGCCTCATATAGCATTATCTCATCTTCATCATTATAGCTCAAGTATGTTAGTTCACAACAATCACACTCAGACATGACTGGAGACTACATTATGCCTGTAGTCTCCGGTATACATACATACATACATACATATATATATGCTGTGTATACTATGCTATATGTCTATGTATATTGTATGCATCAGTATAATTTTTTGCTAATTTTCTTTGTGGTCATGTCAATTAATCAAAAGCTAGAATCCATGACGTGCACAGTATTCTCTAAAAAATTAGGTATAACATACCTTTACTTATTTTTATTTCTGTTTTCAGGGAATAATATAGAAGAAGCAAATGATATGACAAGAAGTAGAATTCTTGATCTATGCATTTAATAAGAATACTTGTTTGTCATAATGAATTTATATGTCTCCAGATATATCTAATTTACAGGTCTCTTTTTATATTTTTCTTTCTTAACAAAGAGCACATGTTTGAAACTTAATTATCTTTCCCAAATGTAGATTTATTTGAATTAAAGATAATAGAAAAATGTGGTTCTGAAAAAAATTGGTAAAATAATAGTTCTGATGGTTTGAGAGGGCCACATAATATGCACAGATTTTATAAGTAGTCATTTTAACAATGTATGTGCCCATGATATAACATGTGTTGAATGACAGAAAGGAATTATTAGCTGCCAACATTTACTTTGAATTATGAAAATGTTATCTATTGCAGGGTCATTTTCAGCAGCAGTTAGTCACCTTTCCACACTTGATTTATTGGTGTTCTCTTATTTTGAGGTGTGAACTGCGGATTACAGGTGCACTAAGAGATTGAATGATCCATGAGTGAGCTCTGGGCAACTGGATCCTTGTGGTCTTCAGATGGATTCAGTCAGGAACACATTACTCTGGAGAGTAATGAGGTGATTAGATTACCTAACAAGGAAACTTTGTTTATTTATTTATTTTTAAATTGTCATGATCCTACAAGCACTAGATATGGACACATACACTAAAAATATTATGCTGCAGTCTGTGGCAAAACAGGATCTTTTTTTTAAGGATAAAGAGCCACAGAAGGCTTTCAAGGTGATAGTGGCACCTGCATTCTTCAAGTCTTTGTAAAACTGATGCCTTTCACTCTACCTTCACGTATTTTTCAGAGCTATTCTATAGTATTATTGTTAGGGTTACACAGCGGTGCTTTTGGCTGTTTATAGGTGATGCCTATAAACACCTGCTACCTCAGAGCTTGCTGTTGGAATGTGGTTTGTTCTATATACTGCTTTGCATAATATATAAACAGGCAGTAAAGCAGATGCTTCTGAGAAACAACTACCAGAGTTGTAGTTTAACAGAAACAGAGTGGCCCGGAGAATTTGTATCTTGCAAGACTACTCAAACTACTGCTTAAACAGTTATAACTCAGCTTTTTGTTATATTGCAGTCAGGATAACTCCCCAGACACCTTCTAAAAGTAGTCTTTTGTGTTTGGGAGTGTGCATTAGGACAATGCTAGTAGAGATTCTTTTGTTACAGCTGGGAAGCCTGGTCTCTGCTGCCATATTGCTAGCTTGAGCTTTAGGCAAGTCTCCCTGGGTGGTTTATAGACACTGCAATGATAGCTGTACTTGAATGGCACTTCCGAAACTGTACAATGGCAGTGGTATGCTGTTAAAGACACATTGCTGAGTATTAAACGACTAACACTTGACACAATATTTATTCACTTGTCATTTATCATTCCAGAAATATTTCAGGGAATATCCTGATATTCAAGTATTGTGTAAGAGACACAGTTTTCTCACTGAAAATGTTTCATTGCTATTTTTGCACTTTATTCCAGCTCTCCAGAGGTCATAGTATGGGCTACACAAAAGCTGCTTTGGTTCTCAAGAGCATCTCTCAAGTGCTCAGTGAACATGTAAAGAAAGATCTTTCTGCTCCCAGGTTCCTGTTAGCTGAGTCCAACTCTGATGAAGGCTCTTAGAAGCCTATGAAGGCTCCACTGGCAACCATCAATAATCGTTATTGAGGTCTAAAGATTGCTGTCACTCTGCCCTACAACACATTTAATGAAATATGGAAAAGGAGGAGTAACTCTTCAGAATCTCCAGGCCAAATTGAAATTTTATTTCATTGACATAAAAATAAACAAGTTGCAACTGCTCATCCTTCCTTGATAAGGAGTTTCAGAATGTTTTTGGAATTTAGAATCCAACTATGTGAGTTTTATTTGAGGGTTTAATGAAAGTGCACTCAGGTCTCTTCACTAAAAATCATTGTCCTGGTACAGTACCTCATACATAATGTAACATCTTAAAGTGATGCAGTGTATCAGCTGCGTATTGTCAACATTGGGATCAGATGTAATAGAAATACTGGCTTTCTGAGCACTAGAGATAATGAAGATATCACAGGGCTTATTTTTGCCATAGCAAAATAATTATGGTCATATTTTGGCTCTAGAAGTTACCCAAATGTTAGGCTTTTTCAAGCTGCTTCTCTTAAAAAGTAGAAGTGAGGGTGGCAGCAGACCCAGTTTACAATGAACATTCAAAGATCTGCTTTTCCAGTCACAGGACAAACCAGTACATTTCTTCTTGGCCTCTCTCAAGGCCTCTCAAGACCATATTCAAGTGATAACTTGAGGCCCTTCCCACAGTGTTGTTTTCCTTCTGGACATTTCCTTATGGTCCATTCCTGTTTCTTGAGGGAAGCAATTCTTCTTTATAATTATTTCTTTCCCTAAAGGAATTCCAGTCAATTCTCAAATTTATCTCAAAAAGAATCTCGTGAGTTTACCCACTACCATTAACATATTTTGTCAAATATAGCAATATTAAGCTTGATTTCTTAAGGGACTGATCTATCAGTTTTTAGACACATGAACAACTCTTTCAAAATTTCAGCCTGACTCATTACTTTCTGTCCTCCCATCATCCACTTTCCTTCCTCCTTCCCGTTCTGCTTTCACCTCCCAGTTTCATTTGGCTTCTTGTAATTTTTCATATTTTTCACTTCCTGTCCTAAACTACCAGCTACAGTTTCTGTGAACCGTCAGCAGTGGAATGGGTTCCACCAAAGAAACTGCTGTGGTGGGTGAATGTGGAGAAACAATTTTAGAAAAATACCCGGGGAAGTCCTTGTAGTGACCGAGATAAAATAAATTTCCAGGAGTTTTTCAGGGATTCAGGATTTCCAGGGATTTTTTTTACAGGAAGAATTAAAGTAGAGCTGTCCCCTAATCAAGACAGATGGCAATTTCAATTAAGAAGCATATTTCCCTCTTATTTTTACAATACTGTCAAGGCAGATATTTCATCTCCTTAGCCATTTGATTGCAGCTACTTTCTCTCTTTCTTTGTGCTTTGTTGCTTGGAGAATACTCCTTGCCCCAAACCACTGTCACAGACCACTAGCCTGTGACAAAGCTCAGTCTCAAGCTCTCACAACGCTGAAAAAGGGGACGTCACAAAAGAGCCCTTTTTTTCCCCCTTGATGGCCTTGCCCTCTTTGTCACCCAGCCCGTGCAGGGATGGCTCGCAGTGCAGGGGCAGACTGCAGGGGCAATAAGCGCTCATGCCCAGGTTGAGCACGCTGACTTCGATCTTAGGGTTGCTGATGCTCTATCTGCCTTAGATATTTCTGCCTCATTTGCTTTTACCTGAATTGCTGCCAGGTCTTTGCCTATCTTCAGTGTTTTTTTTTTCCTTCTCTGAAAAGTACTGCAAAATTTGTTGCTAATAAAAGATACATTTACTTTTTTTCTAGCTTTTTTGCTATGTCTTTATAGTGTGCATTCTAAGTATTCAAGTATATGATGCAGTGTTCTTCTTTGACAGACAACATTGTCCATGCTTTACCTTTTCTTATACCTCTGGATTGAAATTTAAGTAACAAGTGCATGTTTATGGTTTGGAGAGAAGGGGTGAACAGAAAATTATGGAGATATCCAACAGCATTTCATTTTCCTTTTTTTCACACTTAAGAGGTGATTCTTTCACTAAAGCTGTGTAAGCAAGATATAAGCATCCAAGTATTTTGTGACAAGTCATTTAGTAACTAATCAAAACGTACAGAGTTTTATGTAACTATTTTCAGTGGTTAAGCGACAGCTCAAGCATTTGGTGATGCCATTCTCAGAGTTTAAAGCTAGGTTAAAGGTAATTCATTATTGCTAGTGACAAACTGAACACAGTGCAAGTTTAGATACCATTTATGCCTTTGTTGTGGAAGTAGCTCTGCTGCACTTGTGAGCGGCCTCTCTCCCCAGTGACTGGTCAATGACACCCAGCTCCTGAGCACATTTCACAGGGGTCTTCTTGGGGCAACGACGAACACATACTTGAAGAGAAACACATTTTTTTTTTTTTGCAATTGATGTATCTGGAGACCACTGGAGTCTTCGTTTCGTTCCTCATTTTGAGGACCTTCTCCAATGGCTGTTTGATTCAAACTTAAAGAAAGATCTAGATATTGTAGATTATGTCTATCTCAACTTGTGTCTTGAATCAATGTTTGATTTTTATTTTATTAATCTGATTATGGTAAATTCAATTTATTTTCAAGGCAATATCATTTTAAATTCTAAGTTACATATCTGTATTTATCACTCACCTTTTGGAAGTTCGATTATGTCTATGAATTTTAAATGCCATTGTTGCCTGGTTGTTCTTGCATTTACTTCTGTGCTACAACTGTATATAGGAAATATGATCACAGCACACATAATCTTAAATAAAGCAGCATGTTTTTGGCTAAATTCTGTTATTACTTAACTTCACATGATGGGGACACAATCTTTCAAAGTTTTCTTTTCTTTATAGTTTTAAACAGCTAGGCAAAGTCAGTCCTGGCATAACTCCATTAAATCTAATGAAATTAACCTTGGCATTGGTTTGGCACAGTACATTTCTATTCTGAAGTGATAAATTCTCCCTAAGAAGTATAATCTTTTATTTTGCATGTGGTTAATTTCACAAGAATGACAACAGCCATTTTTGAGGCCCAGCATCCTTGAAAGTACTTTTGTGGGTCATGCTGAGAATGAAAAATATTATGGATACATAGCATCAAAGGCACCAACATAAAGATATAGTTTAAAAAGTCAGCATTCCTGTGGTATTAAAAGGAATTCATCTGAGGAAAATGGCAGAAATCATGTCCCTGAGAGAAGCAACACTGAGCAAATGATGCATATTAAAATGTCTAAATGTTTTACTGTTGTCTATAATTGAATTAGGTTCCAAGTGAATGAAGGGAAAATAAGACTGTCTGAGAAGGAACAATCAGTCATACTACTCAAAGATGGAATGAGACAAACTGCTGAAACTGCAGTTGTCATTCGTTCGAAAACTGAGGGACACTGGACAGGTTCAAATAAAGCCACCGAAGATAATTTTCTACAAGTAACATTCAGGGCATCCTCACATCTACACATTTATCTTCGACAGGGAATTATCACTGCTATTTCTGAATGCAGTGACCAAATCCATAGTTTATTAGACAGATATAAATAACCTCACTTCATACTGATTCCTTGTGTACTTTTCTTTCTGTGCCAGGAAACTCTGCGGAAATCAGGACATACAATATCCTTTCCTAAAGGCTAAATTAGTTCAAGAACTAAAATGCTTTAAGCAGTAAGCACTATTTTAGGTACTTTTATTTACTGAATGAACCATAAATTATGGCTCTGTTCACAATGCTGTTTCAAATCAAGCAAATAAGGCACATCATAGCTGTTAAGTTCTCATATTTCTCATGAATATAGAACTACTATGATATAGGTCCTAGAACTTAGATATTATGATAAACTTAGTGGGTATACTGAAATTACCCTGCTTCTGCAGTAGTACTGTTCCATTTTGTAAAAAATCTTCAAAATCCATGTAAAGAGTGACAAAATAGTCACTCTTTATCAGTAGCTCTCTAGTCCAATGGCTGGCCCATTTCCTGGTGAGATGCAACACCAGGATTTTTATCCCATGGCCAAAATGTGTTTATTCAAAATGAAAAATAAACAGAATATTTTACAGCTTGGTGATTAAGGTACTCTCCTGAGAAAGAGAGATAATGGATTGAAAGTAGATGAGGCAACTACTGTCTATAGTTGTTTCAAAATGGAGGCTTTCATTTTCTTCTTGAAAATGCAATATGTTCAGCAGCACATTAGCTTGATTTGAAAGGTTGAATAAAATATTTTTTATAGAAGGAAGCAGGTTTTCTTATTCATTGTGAACTGAATTATTTTGCTTTTATTTTAATATCCCTAAGGCTAGTGACTTTAAAATCTATTTTCCAAAGATCCTTTTCCTGACAAAATCATTTGATTATAGAATAATTTAGATCATAAGCGATCTCTTGAAGCCATCTAGACTGATCTACTCATTAAAGCCAGGCTAATTTCACAATTACATTAGATTGCTCAGAGAGGTATCTAGACGAGTTTCTTCCTAACTGTTCACACAAAGGAACATTAATTTCTGTTTCCTTTAAATATTATGGGTAATATAAAAAGCTTGGTAAAAAGCCATGTTACAGCTGGCACAAATGCTAGCTACCAAAGCCAATTCTACCTTGGAAAGGCTAGAGCTGTTATAAAATGAAGGAATAGAGATATGAACTCTGCATGGAGATTTAGAAGAACAAGGTACACTAGAGACTCTGAATTGTCTCTGAATTCTCCCTCTGTGAACACATAGAGTTTTCCTAGGTTTAGATTATCCCCTGATCTTCCACATTTGCAGACTGTTCTTCAATACAAACTTGCATGAAACTTCCTGCTCCATTATTTCAGACTGTTTTGATAGCTTGTGTATAGGAGTGCTTGTATGACTGCACCACATGGGTCCATCTTATACTTACTGTATAAATTAAGATTTGTTTTGATTTTTAACCAAGAAAGTCACCATTTATTTGTATGTCACCATCTATTTGTTTGTGATTGCTGAGATTACACTGTATTCAGCTTCACTATTTATTTTGAAATCCATTCTTTTGATCGTATCATAAAAAAAAGCACACTTTTTATGGAATTCTTCTGTGAATGTTTACTGAGAGATTTAAATAAGATAGTGGCTTGTTTCTGCATCATAATTAGAGCTTTATTCTCCAGCTCTATATTCTTGGACGGATTCTGATTTTGATCTCTGCAGTTTCTGGAGAGAATCACATGCACTCTACAAGAAGGTTGCTTTCTTTGCAAGACATGACATCCCACAGCCTGAAGCTCTTGTGTTGTGATATGATTGTCACATTTATTGTGCTTGCTATTTGCTGTCTCTACAGTTTATGCACTTTCAGACTTTCAGTCTTTGCATTCATTTTGGATCAAATACATTTCAGTCCTTCCATTATTTGCTAACAGTTCCATTTTATTAGCACTAGTTATACTCACTCATTTTTTGATAAGTAGCACAGATGATAGATACAAACTCTTTTTTTTCAAAATTTGTCATCAGCTTTCCTCTCCTAGGGATTTTTTTTTTTCTTTTCAATCTATTTAGAATTTCGATTATGAGCAATTGGGTCATGCTCCATGTTATATCTCTGGTGCCTTCTGAATTAGTCAAGAACACTAACCCTCGGAATTAACTTTTCTAGGGATTCCCAGTTCATGACTGTCATCCTGACTGTGTTCTCCTTACAAAGATAGTCATGTTTCTCATAGATCTCCAGTTCAATTCTTTTTAGAATATCTCACATCATAACATTTAAACTTTTGGTGTCTCTTAGCACTTTAAAATTAAATGTGTTCATTTTCTTTCTTCTTACTTTGTCTTTCTCTTCTAGTCTATGATATGCCATCCTCAAGTCTGCACAGAATAATATATTTTTGTTCGTCTTTGCATATCTACGAGTTAATTTTTTTCAGAGAATTGCTCCATTAGACAGTGGATCATATCTCATTGTCAATAATGATAGTTTCTTTACATGTCTTCTATCCCTCATCCCCTGTGCCAGCTCTGTTTCTTGTTTAAGACCTTGATTAACTGATTCAGCTGAACAAACAGGCTGATTCTCCTTTCTTTCCCCTCATCCCCCTCCCCACCTCAGTTACTTTTCCAACAGTTCAGAGATTTGAATTACCCCACCAGATGACTCCTGAAACCCGAAAAAAAAGAGGAAGTCGGAGGTGGAAGATGAAGAGTCTCCGTCTCTGGTGGCTTGGAATTGTTTGAACAGATCAGGTGGGTTCAAAGAACTGCAACTTTGATGCATCTGTAGCTAGGTACTCTCTGGAGCAAAATATAACAGGACACTCCTCCTTATGCCTTATTTTCCCTTTTTATCAATTAATTATTACATATTTTTAAAAAATTCCTTGATATTTAGCCCTGAATATGTTGATGACTATAATGAGTTTCTCCCACATCTTCAAATTTAATTTAAAATTGTACACATCTTATAGCTTTTCCAAGATTTTCAAATTTCATTTACAACTGCACATTTGATTTTATATATATTGACTTAATTGAATCTAATTTTCTGGGTCCTTTTTAACAGAGAATTAACCAACTTTATTATTCTATAACAGAATATCAAAGATCCTATATTCTTGTTTACAAGAAGATGGTATTTGACCCTCTTCTATTTGTTTGGAGCTTTTTCGGATATCTCTTTGTCCCTGTGATAAGCATTTAAGGAGAACATCAAAAAAATCCCAATATGTTGTTTCTCTTGATCATTTCGGTTAATTTTACTTCTTTTCTTTGGTTCTTCTATAACACAAGGCTTCACACTCTTTGAGAAATATCTTTGGATTGTTTTGTGTATTTGTTTGCTGTTTCTTTCCTTACTAACACATTACAGCTTCATAATTATAGTCTTATACTTTTGCATATAGTTACCTTTCAGAACACTTAGAACACCTTTTTTCTGATTATTAACCATTACATTCACTCCATCGTGACATACAAATACTTTGTTTTTGTCTTTCGTCTTTTGGCTTCTTCTTTTTTTTTTTTTCTGTTTTGTCATAGCCCTCAACATAAGATAGACTTAAATTCTAAAGAAATATGTCATTAGATACAAGTTCATTACAGGTTGTTTTTCTGTCATATACATCAAACCATCTTGTGAGTGATATTAACAACCTTTTCTTCCATTCTGTTTCTCTGATCTACGGTAGTCTTCTCAAAATCAACCTGCTTTGCCGTTTTAAAAAGGTATTTTAAAATTTCAAACCTATTCATCTGCTATGCCTATCCTTATTTTGGATATGCTCTTCCCTTTTTCTCTCTAATTTGCTCTTACAAAAGAGTGGCCTAAGACAAAATTGTCTCTCTTGAGGTTTTCTGAAATCAGATATCAGATGTTAATATTGTGACTTGAATCAATAAATATACTGGGTTGATCATAACACTTAAAAAATTCTCAGTGACTTTGTTTAGCCAATTGAGCTCTCCGGTGATTTTATTCACTGAAGTTTCTGATCAATATAATGTGCTTCCAGGAAAACCTGGAAGTGTTACAGTCATCTCTACCTTCTCTGCCATGTTCCTCCCCCTTAAGACTCTCAGGGATATTTTTTCCCACTTTTGCTCTTGCTTGAGATTCAGTTTTCTAAAGTACTATGCTGCACAGTGATGATGAAAAGGTCTATTGCTAGGAGACAGCTCTGTGTTTCTTGGCCCTGCTCACCTGACTTGTGCCAGCAAGATTATCAAATCCAGTATTTCCTTGTCATATGACAGGAGTCAGCATCCACTATAATCAAATAGCTACTAGCTGAATGTAGCTCTTGGCAACTTCTTATTATGTGAAGTGAAAGCCATTCTTTTTCTCTTTTGTTTTTCATTGTAGTCACACAGAAGATAGATAAACTTTTTTTTTCTTCCCTTTTGGCATCAATTGAAGATTTATGGAAGCCATTGCAATTTAGTATTAATTAATATCCACTTATAGCAAAGTGTTGACAATAACTTTCCAAAATTGTGAATTTGACATTTAGCAGTATCATTTAACAGAGTGAGAGGAGCCAAAGTACAGCTGAAAATAAATTAGCTGTGATATAAATGTTTATAACTTTAGTTACTTACTGAGTGGTTAAGGAGCTTTTGTTATGGCTGGAGACTTCCACATGGATGACATGAGATACTTCCTCCTGCATTACCTTGCCAGACATTATATTTTGCCTAAAGTATTTCTCTTTAAAATGTCCATTGTTTTGTTTTGCACATTTGGAATTAAAATTCTGTATAGGCCAGAGTACTCTGGTCATTTCTCTTTTTATTTCAAATCTTTTAATAACTAACGATCGGTTTAATTTATAGACCACTGTGGTGGGGTTCAAAGTAAAAAGTCTGCGGAGACTGGAGGTCATAGTCTGATCGCAGCTAAAAGCCTCTGTCAGATCTTGTGGTCATTACAGGACAAGTCAAAAGCAGCTACTTGCCATAACAGCTTCTATACCTTTAATTAACACATTTACTAGACATCTGAATCTTAGTTACATATTCAGCTTTTAATATACTTACATAACGTAACTCACAAAGTGTATATATATAGAGGGAATCTTCTGGCCTGTTTGTTAAAGAATCTCTTGAAAAGTCATTTAACTGAACTATGAAGAATTCTAAAGTACTTTGAAGGAGTTCGCTTCACAGAAAATGGATTTAATGCTTTTTATTTACCAAGGGACTGATCTTTTCCTAACGCATTCCAGCGAGAGGAGCGTGCATCAGACGTTAGTCCTTTTTCCCTCCCCAAGAGTGTTTGAAGAGGTATGAGGCAATAATTGCTCTGCTGTTAAAGCATTCCCCGGTGTCAGTAAACACAAGGAGACTCCACAGTTACATTCGGTGATAGAATGGGAAACTGGCTCTCCTTGTTCGGCGTAATTCATAAGGTCATTGCTGAGGCAATGTGTATCACTGTGCACAGATGAACAGTCATGAGTTTCAGCCTGGAAAGCATATGACATGTATGCTTGCACCCTTCAGCATAGGCTCTAGCTAAAAATGCAGTTAAACTTATCTCCCTGTTATTCTGTTCTGGATTACAAAATGTGAAGGAACATGGTATTTATCAATAGAAAAAGACGTAAACTCAAAAATTTCCCTGTGAATTTCAAGACGAGTGTTCAGAATTTCCACTTGTTGCCTCTTAGGAAGACCACATTTGTTGTTGAGATGATAATCTCTTTCAACATGTTGAATGTGTTTTTACTAGCACATTTATGAAAGTCTGAACTGCATTTTATCTAAATAAAGCATGAATAAAAGCTTTGTGCAGTTAATTATTTAACCAGCTAGATCCCTCTTCCTTCCTTCCTTCCTTCCTTCCTTCCTTCCTTCCTTCCTTCCTTCCTTCCTTCCTTTCCATTTACCAATATACGTTACCAATATACAGAAATACAGAAGAAGAGAAAATCAGTTAAAAGAGGATTTTTTATCAGATAGATAGACTTTTTTTCAGCCCTCCTCCAGCCAACACCCACTCCACCCTGCTTGAAGAAGAGTGTGTGACAGAAGTGTGTCAGGTACCTCAGTTCTCCCAATATGTTGCAAAGTTAATTAGCTCTTTGCTGTGAATTGCCTGTTTGTCTAGGGTTAAGAAAGTGACCCCTTATCTGGAACTCACAGCCCTTTAACAATGGAATGCGCAGATATACTGCAACATGGGATTTCTCTGGCAATTTTACATCCATGGAATGTTGCTTTTATGCCTGTAAAACTGTCCCTCCCTCCTCACACCCTGGAATCTGTTCGCTTGGTAAACGTCTGCATAGTCCCCTGAGTTTGTGATTTACTGCCTATTTTTTTGGAAAGAGGAAAGCTAAAGCTATTTGCAAGTATAAAATTATATTTATATCAGAGTTAGGAAATTAACTTTTTTTCAGATTTATTTTCCTCTGTTTTATATGCGGACTTTTTTTAGGCATTCTGCTATGTCTAAATGCCTTCAGAACACATTTGATTGAAATTAATTTATAAATTTGGTGCTGGAGTATGTAATTCAGGTATCAAATGAAACCCACAGCTTTTTGCCCCCCCCGCAACACCCATAAAAGGGTTATATCTCTGTACCTGCCATGATGTCACCATTATATAGACCTGGCTATTAAGGTGTCAGTGGCATGAAAAGAATTTTATCAACAGAAAGCAGATCTTCATATCTCTGGGAATATCTCTAAATGAGTCTGTTCTGGTCATCATTAGGTATAAACTCCATTTGCAGAAAGCTTCACCAATGATGCATTTGATGATTGTCCTTTGAACAGAGTGGTGTTTGTTTGCTTTAGAAAAACAATGCCTGGTAGAGAAATATTTCTGTTTTTTGCTGTATCAATCAGATGCATTAGCGGTGCTATGCAAGTGACATTGAATAACCAAGGAGAAGAATGCTGAAGGGTTTAAGACCAGTTATCAAAATTAGAGAAGAGATTATATAGGTGGTAGATGAAATAAGCCAAGGCTGTTTTTCTCATGTATATCACCTTTTTAACTACCAAGAGAAGATGCAAATCTCTGAGTGACTATCTTTGAATCTGTCCTAGCATTTTTTTCCATTTTTCTTCTTGCTACAACTTCTCTAACTTCATCATTTGAAAACTGTCTGTGTCTATCAATAGTATGGGCAGTTGGTCAGTGCACTTGTAGCAGTTCTGCCTGGGCAAATGGGAGATTTTCCTTTAGTTAAAAAAATGGTCATATTTAAAATATGGTTCTTACTTGTTTCATCTTTTTTTAAAAAAAAAAATCCCTATTAAAAATGCATGTGTTGTTAAACATTATCAATGAAAGCATAATTGATTTCAGTTACTTAGTCTGTTGAATACATCCTAGTACTCTTTCTGTCTTTCAATATTGACCTTGTCATGGATTAATCCTGGCCTAGCTGGTGTTTCAGTTACTCCTCACACATTTCTAGTCTGTGTCCACATTAAAATACAAGACTTGGAGGGCAGGAACTTCGCTGTAGTATTTGATTTATGCATGTGATCCACTGACACTGAGGCTCTGAGCTACTGCTGTCCTTCCTCCGTCCTCTGCCCTTGTACACTCCAGGAATAGGCAAAGAGTTCTGATGCAGTAGTAATAGGTGTGACAGTTAAGAAAAAAAGTGGGAAGGTTGTTACCCCTACAGCCTGGATCATTTTGCTCTTTGCATAGGTCCAGGAACACGGTAGGTTCCAGCTTGACTTTCCTAAGTGTGCATAAAGCACATCCCATGATACTGCTTGTGTGCTTGGTCTGATGTAGTTCTCTGAAGAAGGAATATCTAATGTCCTGTGACTGGCACAGGGAAAACTCACATGTATCCAATATTTACCAAAACCAGACCCAAAAGCTGAATTCTTCACTATGTCATTAATATTCTCTTGCTGCTATTCAAGATTTTTGCAAAAGGAGAGGAAAATAAATTTACAGCAGCATGTCTGGCATTTGACATGTCAGACGTACAGTGCATATGATGTAAGAGTGATTTGGCATGTGTGCTTAAATGAGCCACACGTGAGGCTGAGGCTGCTGGAAAGCTTCAGGGCTACTATGTGCTTGTGTGTGGTTGATCGTTACATGCTCAAAAAATTTGGTATGCCCTCGATGCACCAGACTTGCTCTGAATGTGCTGAAGGCAAAAGGATCTGTGTTCAGGGGAGGCATTCAGATTCTTTAGTAGTATCCATGAATCCCAGACTCCCAGACAAATGCAGTGAATTCTGCCCAGGTATAATCTCTAAACACAAAAAAAGAAAAATGCAGGAAAACCCAGGGAAATGGTAGCTGTTGTATTCAAAACAGATATCTATCTACCCATGTAGAAGTATGACTTTTCCTGTATCACTGATGAATCTCCACTATAGATCATTTTATTTCCCCCACTCCTGCTATGCCTGTGCTTGAAATTGCATCCTGAGCTGGCATAACCTCATGCATTTCCACTGGCACCAGAGGGGATATACTAGTTTACTTCTGATTGGGGCCCATTCCCTGGCTTTCTAATAGATGATTTTTTTTTTTTTTTTTTTAACAGTCACAGAGTAGTAAATGATAATAATAGATTAGTGCACGGATGGGTGTATCAGCATATGTTTATAGGGAAATGTGAGAGACTGAACTGTGGGACGACCTCCCTGACATTCTCCAAAGCCCTTTTTCTTTTCCCAGGCTTTTGGGGAGGGTGTTTGTCTGAGTGGGAGACTCATTAGGTATGCTAGGGGAGAGATTTCTTATGTTTGCTTGCAGATCTTTACAGGCTTCACGGAGTGGGACGCACAGTTCCCATAAATATGTGATAATGATCATTTGGAGTGTGAATGTTAATTTGTGCAACGGGTTCCCAAAATATGGGCCGCGTGCCTGCTGAGTATGTTTTATTTTAAAATAAGTGTGCATAGATAATACACACAGACACATGCTGCCTGCATATGCATCCATAATTAAAAATCTAAAATTATAATTTGTTTTTGAAGGAGACAAAGCCGCAGCTCCCAAAGTACATTCGTAACCGTTAAGCAGGAGCCCAGCCGTCAGGATGGTTTTGTGAGCCCTGCCGGAGATCACAGTCCCACACGGACAGCTGCGGCTACAAAGCACCCCAGTGACCCAGATTCAGCTGTAGATTACTGTCTGCTCTGGCCTCTGCCTTCCATCACTGCACCCGGAGTCTGATTTTGTTGCACAAGCTAACTTGCTTACTGCTCTGACCCATTTTTCCATAGCAACCTGGTTTGCTGTACCAGGGGCTAGAAAAAGCACACAGGCGACTTTTGAAGGATTCCAAGATTAAGTTCACTCTTGCTTTTGATTTTTTTTTTCCCTGAATGTGCTTAGCAGACATGACAAAGAAGAGCTGACACTTCCCAACAGCACTGGAAGCCAGGAAAAGATTTAGGCGAGGTATTACTCATGTACTTCTAAGTCATTGTTCGTCTTGACAAGTGGTTTTGACTTATTTTTCTTTTCTTGGCAAAATTAGCCAGATGCTTCCCTTGCCCCAGATGCCTCATGCCTGGTTTTCCCTTGTCCTTCCCCATCCTCTTCCCCAACATCCTGCCTGTTTTACTTTCAGAAGTATATTTCATTATCTGCTATGTTTTTGATTTTCTGATAATATGTCAGTAAATGCAATCAGATGGTCAGGAATGAAACTTCTCATGGTGTATGCTTGATGTTGTCTATATATGTATACATATGTCTTAGAAATAGGAAGAAGCAGTTTAGAGAAAATCCTTTTCAAACATAATTTTAGTCCTTTGTAGACATCAATCTGACTCAAAAATAAAGAAAACAAACCAGAGCACTAGAGATAATTTTCTTTTCCTTTTTTTCAGCGACTCCCATGTTCAGCAGTGACTGCTTCTACCCTCATAGGTTCTGGTGAGGCACGGACAATCAGGCTTTGAGGCTAACAGTGGTCAGAAATGCACTGCATTTTGCAGTGTTGACTGTGTATCTGTTTACCAGATCCACACAGAAACTCTAAGATATTTCAGAAATTTTTTAGCTACCCGAAGCCTGATGGAAACACTGTTCTAGATTAGAGATTTGGTTGGGACTCATTTCTAGTTTTTGTTGTTGTTGCTGTTTGCTTGTTTCTTTTTGTTTTGATAGGTTCTTAGTTTGCTAATCAGTGCTGGCAAAGCTCAAGTTCCATATCTCTCCCAGCTGGCTAGCAATACAGGCTAAGTAAGCAATACTACCTAATAATCTCAAAAAGTAATGTGTGGTGCCTAAATGGTGCTGATGTAATTGCAAAGTACATCTGTCAGCATTCTTTTTCTCATAAGGACTGTTGTTATCTCCAGGAGCTTAGATGTTTGAGCTGAGCACTCTTTCAAGCATTTTGAACGGGAACTTTTCTTATATATTATAAGATCAATGCCTTGAACTTTGTCTGAAAGCAAACTGGTAGTCAGCATGAGCTGTCAGACACCTCTTGTGAGATACATCACTAAGGACATGGGCAGAGGTGCAGATAGCACAAACTAAGCATCACCTTTCATTTATGATGCATTTTGATATATCATGGTCAGTCCTTGTGTGTAAGCCTTTACTCCACAGTGAATCTGCAGCTGTCCATCAGCCCCAACCATGGCAAAATGTGGTAAAGCCATATCTCAGTTTACCTAACTCCCCCTAGCAAGCCCGCATCCCTAGCAAGCTGAACACAATGGGAAGGTGAGTTCTGTGTAAATTCATTTTCTAAGAGATTTCAGAGATAATGAAGATCTTTCAGAGATCTTATCTTTCTACTTATCTTTCAGAGATAAGTAGATTATACATAAGTAGTTCACTTGGAATGGATGAATGTATCAAGGTCTACTACATTCATAGAACTACAGACTTCTTATCAAAATGAATTTTTTTTTTTTAAGTTATCTCTCTGCTACTTTTTAATCCTTTAGAAAGAACTAAGGATCTCAGATCATACACATTACTGGCAACCTCTCCACAAAGAAAATAAAACTTTATGCTGAAGGAAATCACAATACCTATTACTAACTAATCTCAAAGTATGGGTATTCACCACAATTTCCACTCACTGAAAGTTGTCTACTGGACCTTATCTAGAACACGTAGAACTAGCTTTTTGGCACATGCAAGTTTGATAGCTGCTGGATCTACTCCTGGTGAGTAACTGTCCTATCGTCTATGCCTGTGCTGGCTCTGTATCTTCCTTCTTTCCCTTTGGCCTGATCGTAGCTCTTCACCTGTGAATATCCCTGCTAAGATAATGTAGAACTCAGTTCTGGAATAAATTAATATTTTTTTTCCTTCATTCCTGAAAAAAAAAAAAACTGAGTAGCCCTATGCTGACCTCTCTTTAACTAAACACAAGTGAAGTCAGAGCTATAGGGTTTAGATGAAAATGGAAAAAAGAGGATGAGTTGATTGTCATAGCTGTATTAATGACAAATGTAATACTAAGTTTTCCTTTTTTGTCTAGGTCAATCTAACTTACAGGTTGAACATAGAAAGCAGTAAGAAAATAAATGCTAATACTCAGCTCATGAAAGACTGAACAACTGTTTCTAATTATTTCAGAGACCAAAACAAAATTATGAATTGCAAAATTCTGCTTTCTAAAGATTGGGAATGAGTGTCATTTTATGGACTTCTTGAAGGTTTATAAGACTGTCATGTTTAAAATAAGAGATATTATGTCCCATGCTTCCATTGCCATATGACGTTTAGCTATTTCATGGGTTGAAATTAATGATTTCATGGGATCCACTAACCAATTTTGGGGATGGAATTCACCTTAGTGAATGCATCATTTCTTTATGGCTGCCTGGGACCACAATGCCATTAATTATAGGGACTACTAGATTGCCTGCAAAATGCAGAACTACCAAAGATGCTGTTTGCAGAGTGCGGCTTTTGGCGGAAGAAAGTGAATTTAACCTGATGTTGTATTTCACTAGTCATTGATGCTAAAGCCTTTGTCAGGTACAAGACCTTGAAAGACACCTAAAAATTAAATCTTTACAGGCATAAATGTTTTCTATCATTTTTTGCAGATCATGGTTTGTGTCTTAGAAAGCAATGTAACATACTTATATAGGATATTTTTGATCATTTCATTGAAAAGACTTCAGAGACTAAGAACTATAGGATGCTTACAGGTAGGGGTTCTGAATTGCCTCTCAGATAATTCTCTTTCCATCGACTAGAGAAATTTTCACCCTAAAAGTTATCGTCAGACTCAACCTATGATTAAGAATCCTTATATTGCACAGAGGTGCTCTAAAGCTGAAGAACATGAAAACAACAATTGTGAGAAGCTGAAGTTGATATCAGCAACAGAGATACTGGCAAAACATTATAAAAGAAAGGAAATCAAAGCCCTTTTCTTGACTTTCTCTATAAACTAAAGTGAACCTTTCTTTCTGAAGATCTACTGAGAGAATAAATTGTAAACTGCAGTTGATAATTTATGGACACTAATTTTATATTTCTCATACACCACAGCCAACAGCTGTAATCTACATTCCCTGGTACATTTCACCTTTGATCTGGAACAGTCTTTTAACAGAACCTCCACATTCATGTTGATATTTAGAAGCCAGTGGGTTTAACTTCACTGCTTTGCACATCTGGATTTTTTATTCCAAACACATTACCCAAGCACCTAGAGGCTGTAATAGGACTAGGACCTTACAGATGCTGTATTCCATTTTTCTGTCCTATACTGATGAAGGATAGGCATATTTTTTTGTTTGTTTTTTTTTCTAAACATACATTTATAATTAGGTAAGTATGAGAAAGAATGGGTTAGTTAATTAGAAAAATGCAGAAAGGACAAGACAGAAGTGGAAAGAGATGGAAACAAGCAAAGGAGAATATGGCAAGTGAGAGTAATGAAGCCGACACAAGAGGGCTTGCCATAGACAGATGGGAGGGAGTGGAAACAGAGGACTCAAGAGCATGAGGAGAGAGATCCTCAACTAGGAAAAATGAAGCCAGAGTCGGAAAACACTGATGTCTAGTGCTTCTGAAGATGTGCAGCTGCTTCTACTTTGGCTGGATCTTCCATTCAGCTGCTGGCTCTGCCTAGGAATGTCTTCAACCTCTGAGACTGTATGAAACACATCAAGCTGGGAAGAGATAGAGCACTGGCATGCTCTCTTTCCGTCCTAGATTGTGATGCTGCACAGGACGAAGAGAAGCATTTATTGTTTGATTAATGATTTGAAATAAGTATGTTTATATTTAAGTTTAATTAAAGATTCTCTAATTATTTTTCTTCATGACAATTTTATCCAACTGTGTCTGAATCTGCTAACTTCTCCAAGCAGTCCTTTCAAAGTAGGTATAAGTGTAACTGGACAACTACAGATGATATCACACACACACACACACACACACACAAACACACACACACACCACACAAAGCAGTTTTACCTGGCTAATATTCATCCTCCAGAGGCCCAGGAGAAGCTAGAAAAATCAGGGTCATACACAAAAGCAGTGCTTCCAGACAGACAAGTGTTTGTTCCAGCCGTTAGTATTGGGGCCTAGCTGGTCCTGACAGAAAAAGGGGAAATAGTTAGAAAAGGTGTCAGTCTGAAACATAGAGCCTTAAGGGCTGAGTTCCCTTTTGCTGATGCTCGTGAGAGGATAGGAGTTGTCCCTCAGTGTTATGTCTTCCCAAAAGTAATTCTGCCTTTTGCTTTGATGCCAGTGGTGCAGGGCCCTGTTGAGCAGGGTTAGGTTAGTGCAAACACTCCAGTAATGTTTGGATTAGGTTTCAACAAAACATTCCTCTCTTAAAATCTCCCTGTTCTTTGCGTAATGGAAGCAAGACCAGCTAAAGTAGCTCTACTGATCCATCAACTGACTAAGAGAAGGGTGGATTGAGATTCTTAAAGGAGAAGGAAGGTAGGATGGGGAGATGCAAGCTAAAGTGAAATGAAAATAAGGATGGAAATACCAAATCAGTTTTTGTGGAGTGGAATGAAAAGAAGGAAAGAAGTTTTGTTGTTGTTGTTGTTATTGTTGTTTTGTTATTGTTTTGTTTTACTCTTTATTCTGGGGTCAAGGTGGAGTTGATGAAGAAAATGCAAATCAGCTTAACTGTTCAAGCATCTCTGCTCACCAATTAATCTCTCCTGGGATGCATCCCATTCCAGACACAACAGTATTATCTGACTGAGCTGCTAAATGCTGAATACCTGTGAAAAATCAGACTTGGCATCCCATTCGAAAGAATACTCCCATTTTCCCAGAGTTGTATCATATTATTTACAGGGTTGTAAACTACTAACATAATGGTCTTTATCTTTTTTGTTGCAGGATTTTTTCTATGGGCATAATGTTTCTGATTTTGCGGAAGTAGAGGATATGATACTACTTCAAACATTTCAGAGCTTGTGCATATGGACATTTTATGTAAATATTTATAAAGAAATAGCAAAGATGTAATTTTTTTTTAATGATTCTTTAAATGTAACATAACAAACAGCATGATCAAATAAGACCAGCATTGAAAGTCTTGGAGCTCTCTAAATCAGAACAGAACTGTATTAACTGGACAGACAAGAACATTTTATTTTGATAGTTATAGTCCTATTTAATGCTTTCTGGAAGCAGCATTGTTTGAAGGAGAGCTAAAATATTAAAATGTTTTAGAATTAGAAAACCAATGCGTCATAGATTGCTTTCATTTACCTGCAATGAAAGATACCTGTGTATTAGGGTATCTTATCAGTTGGTCATTTTCCTCCATCAAATTATCTTCAGAGTTTCTTAACCCAAGTGTATAAAATTGTGCTTGATAGAAGGTACATGAAACTGTTCATCAGTCAGTAGACATTCAGTCTTCATTAAGGCAAATGTCTACATTAGCCAGTATGCTATCCTATAGGAATGAATGGATCTGTAGACTGAAACATCTGCTGATGAGTGCTGGATCTCTGCACTAGGTATTTTTGCAGTGAGCGTTACTTTGAATTAACTCTTGCCTTGTCCTGTGGATCAATTCTGTTTTAGTAAGCAGGAAGACCTCTCGTTCTAGTTTGCATGGTCTGGGATTATCCGTGTTTACTTTGGAATCTGAAGACAGCTAGGCTTAACTTCCAGAGATGAAGCAGTGCCCTGATCTGAATAATCTGGTCTCAGTGTGCTAGTATGTCCACTACAGTAATTATTCAGAGGTTAGAGGTCTAACCTCTAGAGATAACTGCACTTTAATCGTGTTTGGTCACCAGTAAGTCATCTGAAATTTTTCTAAGCATATAAAGGTTCATAAAAGGATATTTGTATTGTTCCATTTCACAGAAAATAAATCAAAGAATAACTTAGGTCTGAATGATCTTCTGAAGGACATTTGGACTAGCTCCTGGCACAAAGCAAGGCACACTTCAGGCCTTGTCCTGATGAGTTTTGAATATTTGCAAAAATAAAAGTCAGATTCCACCTTCTTTACATCTTCCCATTAGGACATGTAATAGAGAAATTAGATATCACCCCAGCCTTTCTTCCCCAAGCTAAGCAAACTCAGACTCTTATCCTGTCTTCCAACATCATGTTCTCTAGCATCCCAGCCATCTTGGTGGCTCTCCTCTGGAGTCCTGCCAGTATGCCAGTGTCTTTCTTGTACCAGGGAGTTCAAAACTGATCACAGCACTCCAGAGGCAGTCTCATGAGTGCTCAGAATGGAATAATTTCTTCCCTTGACCTACTGGCTATGAATTTATTCATTAAATCCATTAGTATGTTGTTAGCCTTCTGTTAGGGCATACTGCTGACTCACATACAACCTTTTTCCCACTAGGACTCCCAGGTCCATCATTGTAAAAACGCTTTCAGCTCTCAGAATGTATTGTTGCACTGAACAATTCTTGCACAGTTGCAGTATTTTATGTTTGTTTTTGCTGAAGTTCATGAGGTTTATGTCATCATGTTCAGTCTGCTCATATTCCTCTGAAATAGCAGAACTACCATTCAGTGTGCCAAAGGTCCATTCTGTCCCATTGTCCAGCTCATTAAGGAATATGTTAAAAGATTTTGGCTCCAGAATCAACCTCTTAGAAAAGCAACATGTTGGAATCATCTAATGGAATTCAAATAACTGATCTCACTCTTGAGCTCAGAGGTTAAGTCACTTTTCCATCTACCTTGTAGTACATCTAGTCTGTCTCTCTCCAATTACAAAGAAACACTTACAACCCAATTACAATTATAATCATATCTTCTTGATTACAAGGAGACTATATTGGAAGTCTTACTAAAGTTAAGGTAAGCAAAATCCCCTTGCCACCAATCCATTCATCTAATCAAAGAAGACAATCAAGTCAACTGTGGATGGTTTGATGAACTTGAGTTGGCTGTTCCCAGCCACCTTGTTGTTCGCCTTGACCTGGAAATGGTTTTTTTGAGGCAATGGTAATTTGATCCAGAGCAGAGTCACTGCTTGGCTCATCCAGTACTTGCACCAAAAAGATGTCCAGAAATCTCCTGCATTGCTTGCACCTTGCCATGTTGCCTTAGCTTTCCTTAGTTGTTTTAAGTAGTTTTTGTCCACTTTCTTATCTTGACTGAGCAGTCTATAGCAGGTGCTGACCACAACACATGCCATGTCAGCCTTGCCTCTGATTCTTACTCATGAGATCTCACTGAGCTCTTATCAAAGCTCCTTACTGGCAAGCTTTTGCATACTGTGAATCTTTCCCTCCTCATTTTATCTGCTTGTCCATCCTAAGAAGCCTTTATGCAGTAACTGCAACCCTCTAAATGCGTGCACTATTCCACTCCAACTCCGTGATCCCAATGAGGTTAAGCATCTGTGCATGTGCCTAGATTTCTCATTCTTGATGTTGGTCTCCTATGCTGTTCGTGTTGTTATACAGGCAATAGACACGGGCTCCCGGTTGCGCTGCTTTTTCGGGGGAAACATGAGGGCCTCCCTCCTCTTACTCTTCCCCAGGTGCTTCCTGCCCCTTATTCCTTCACTTCTCAAAATTTGGTTTCCATCTTCTTACAAACCAAATTTAAAGCCTTTTTACTAGGCTGGTAAGCCTATAGGAAAGACATTTATGAATCTTGTCTTTCTGCGTTAGATCTGTTTCCTCAGGGAGGGTCTTTTGGATTTTTTGAAAGATTTACCTGCAAAAAATGATAGGGATGAATGGGACTGATGACAGGATAAATTCTTCTTTTTCACTGGCAAGACTGAACAAATACCACTTGGAGCCTTGGACTCTTCATTTTCGCCATCACACTCCTGTAGTCTCCTTTGAGATGTCCATGTATATGAGCAGCAAAGAATATGAGGATCCAAGTTTTTTTCTCTTTTGGAAGTTGTAAGTTTCCAAAATCCATTATTAGGGATAATCTCCCCTCCCTTTGGCCTTGTGTGGTGTTTTTTTCTTGTATGAAACGTGTGGCTCGGCATCTTGCCCCTTCAAGATTTCTATGAAGAAACTGTTGATCTGTTCATCCTCCCTAAAGCTGCTGTGGTCTGGTCTTTTATAGTAAATAATGAAGTAATTCAAGTAGTTCTGCCAGAAAAGTGAGAATTTTCTTAATCATTTTTCCTTAGGCTAAAATTGATCACATTTTCAGGAAAAAAAAAGAGAAGGGAGTGTAAAACCATCTTGCAGCAGCTGTAAGAAAAGGAGTGTGACACATCTACGCTGCCCAGACATGTCATTATTATATGCTGACTAAGTTTAAACAAGATGTAGGGACATGGGGAAACTTTCCTGGTTATTGAGGAAAGTCTGACCTTCCTGAAATGAGTAGACTTCAATAGCAGATTTCAAGGTACCAGAATTTCCCTTGTTTGCATAGTGCAGTGATGTTATGATAGTAAAGTCCTGAGATACAAAATCTCCTTTTGTTTACAGACTTTTACGCATAAGTAATCAGTGAAATTGCACAAGTTACGGTTTTATAGCTCAACTAAATGGACTATTATTTCTCTAGTATAAGATCAATTTAATATCCATACAAAGAGGGCTTCAAGGTTAAAATAAGTGTATTAAAATTTTGGCTTTATGAGGAGTCTAAGCCCTGATGACTATCATTGCAGTTATTTATACCAAATTATTGCTCCCATAAGAGCAGCGAGGACATACCAAGGGTCTTGTTTTTCTTTTCAATTTTTAGAAGTTATTCACTTATTTTTGATGCCAGACTCTGGAAGGTGAGCATGGAAACCTTCAGCAAAGTCAAACACATGCTAAAACAGAGCAGTCTGCATAACAAATTAGGCAAGAAAAATACATGCCTATCACATAACTCACAAGGCAATTACAACTATTTTGGTGAATAAATTGCTTATAATCATTATGGTGGCCAGGAAAAAAATCCCGTAAGGAATTTATGCTATTACAAGAGAAATAATAATCAAGTTATCTTTAAGGAGAAAGAAGGAAACTCAGACACAACCTCTCCCTCAGAAACGGTTTCTTTTCGGTGTTTTTTCTTTTTTTTTTCTTTTACATGAAAATCGAAAAGTGTTCATGGCTTTAGCAACAGGCTTTTGGGGGTTTTGTGTGAGCCTTTTCATATGATAATTGGTAGATTCTATGGCAACCATTGAAAAAGAAGCCCTGAAAACAAAAGCTGAAGCAGAAGAGGATCAGTACATATTCACCATGTCTGCAGCAATAACGGCAGAGACTCACTCTTCAGAAAGGTATCTGATGGCAGCCTGTCAAAGGAAGGGTTTTGTTTTAACTCAGGCAGAGTTAACTCGGGCTATAATTAATTCAGGGAATTTTTGAGTCTAGTTTTCAATATAGGATCTTTTTTTTTTCCACACAAAACTACATTTACTGTAGAGGTACAGGTAATCATTGTTTAATACTGGTCTGATAATACTTTGGGCTGAACAACTAAAACGAGAGACAAAAGAACAGGTTTAGAGCCAAATCCTGCTAACTTCCTCATGACTGCTCCCGGTCTCAAAAGAGACTTCACATATAAATAAAGCAGGCAGGATCTGGCCTACAGGGGGCTGATGTCATATGAAATCAATGTTTAACTAGAGGTTACATTTACTTACTTATCTTTTGGTCCAAAAAAGTTTTTGATCTGAGCAAATGGAAACATAAAATATCACGCTAAACTCTTCTCAGAACAGCAAATTACTGTTTTAGAAGTTGTACTTTTCCCACAAAGACAGGCTGAAGCAGCAATCAGGAAGTGTCATGTAAAAATGGCCATGCCAGCCATGAAATAAACTGTAGGATGTATTAGCAAACAAATTCCTATTACTAACAGGGGTAAGAACATAAGTGCAAAATGTAAACCAGACTTGTATGTCTTTATAAGAAATTAAAAAGAAAACGTAGAATGACAAGCCTTACAAAGTACAAAAAAAAAGTGTAATGGGAAATAAAAAGATCACTCTTTGTATTTGCTTTGTGATGTCACTATTTCTACAGTACTTAGGTTAGAATACAGTGCAGGGATATATTGACTGGCGATTTTGCTCTTGTTCCTAAAGGTTTCATTTTCTCACGACCATATCACAGATTTTCTTAGGTAAACCTTTCTAAATGATACCTACTGAGAAAAAAAAAATCTGAAAATCAGCATGATGACATTTTATTTTTTTGAAATAATACTGGAATGTTACTACTGTGATTTTTCAATGGAATTCTGCATTATAAGAAAATTACTATAAAACCCGACTTCATCTTGTTTCACTTTCGGATAATTCTTGGTAACAGTATAAATATCTATGAGATTCAAAATGTTTTGCCAGTTATTTGAAAGTATTGGTTTAGGTAATTTTGCTAAGTCACTTGCTTTGCAAAGTTCAGATTAGCTAAAGTATCTATAAATAAATGAGCAGGCCCACAGTGAATGATTCTTGGTTTCCCTCAAACCCAGGGTAGTGCTAGGTTTAGGTTCATTGGTAACTGCTTTTGAGATCTTCTCGTGCATTTATGCAGAATCCAGGTTAAAAGAGAAAAACAAGAATTGAAAAAAAAAAAAAGATGTTACAAAGAACAATGCTGTGAATAACAATGTTCCTTTATCAAACAAGAATGGTTCACACTGAAGATTTATTCTTCAAATTTAACCAGTTTAAAAATTATTAAAAAAATATTTTCCTCATACTGAGGTGCCTTTAAGACTCATGGATAGGATACTTTTTCCTTATGTTTCTGTGACTGTTCCTTTGCTATTCCTGGATTCATGTGCTATCCACTCTTCTAGCACTCTGTGGAAGGTGACCACGTAGCACAAGGTGCCAACAACCCAGGTGTCCTTATATTCTTCAGCAAACTTATCTCATCCTTTCCAAAGTCTCCTTTCCACAAGAGATTTATTTTGGTTTGCAAAGTAGCTGAAGTAAACAAACATGTAGATTGTCATTTTCCTTATCACTCAAGTTTTCTTTAAACTGAAGGAAATTCTCTTTAATTCACCAGTCTGCTGCTGACTGTCCCTCTTCCTGACCCCTCTTGTCTAGTCCAGCAGCTTCTTATTAAGGACTAGTGAAAAATTTTTCTTTCGAGATCACCTCTTCATCCCCTCTGTGAAGTTATTCCTGAACTATTTCATCACGTGCTTCAAAATCCTTCCTTCTTCACCTAGGACTTATTATCTAATTGTTAATCGGAACATCCTAAATTCAGATTAAAAAAAAAAAAGAAAGAAAGAAAAAAACATTCCCATTTTATCCATAGGGATTTTCCACTGAGTAAATGTTCATCAAAGGTTAGCAACCTGCTCTTGTTTTTAGGTATTAATATGTCTTTTGTCAGTTCTAGTGAAGGTTATCTCACTACAGAGGTGAGTGATACTGTGTGTAAAAAAAAATCCACATTCCACATAAAAAAAAAGGTATTTAGGAAATATCTATATATCTTGGTCCTAAAGGATTTCCATATCAGATTGAATTCTCCAGTAGTTCTCATATCAGGGAAAACATGTTCTGACCCATCCTTTTTTTTTTTTTTTTTTTTTTCCCCATAAAACCTAGTCAGCCATGTAACTCTGTTGGAAACCTGGAATAGCAGAGAGGTGGTTAAATCAGATAAATTTTGTTCTGAACAGAATAGCTAAGTTGAGATGTTCATAGCTGCTTTCCTTCCTTTTCATCTTTAACTTCTCTACTCTTTTAATTTCTCCTTGTTTTAGCCGTTCCTTTACCTATCTTTTCAATTTGGATACTAAGGTGATAGGTGTAGCTAAAAGCCTCAATCAGTTGGTCTTTTTCCTTTCCTTTATTGTTACTGCATTAATGAGGAGTGAGGGAGTTCTGCAGTCAGTTAGGCTTTCAGATTTTTGAAGACATTACTGAATTTGTTGTAGAAAACATTGTACCAATGAGAAATGGAAGGTGCAAGAAACTTTGAGGCTGATGATTAAATTTAAAATATTTTTTTCCTTTCAAAGTTATCCTTTGAACTGCAGATTACGGAAATTCTACATTTTCTCTCTTCCTTTTCTCATGTCAATCAGTGGATTTCCCCAAACACATTTCTGAAAAACAAAAGCAGAAGTGATGAGTTAGAATTTATGCTGAATCCTGACATAAATAGGAAGAATAATAATTAATTATTTATTTGCCAAAAAAAAAATGAACCGTTGTGCTGTTGTCTATTTCTCTGCTTGTGTTTCCCTACTGAAAATTGGGACTTAGTTAGATATATATTTAATACATAGTAATTGCTTTCCAGTTAGTAACAGTGGATCTATGCACAGTCATGTGCATTTTAATCCCAGTTTTGTTCCTTATTCCATGAGAGTAAATTCTGTTTCTATAGACTTAAACAGATCTTATGAAATGATATGGACTTGATGTCATTTTCTTGTAAGTGTAATAAATATGCTCAGGTTCAGATGTAACTTGTCTATGATAAAGTGCTTAGCTCAGCTCCTCAAACAGCAATATCTACTCTCACTGGAGATATATTCCATTTTTCTTGGTTACTTTTTTTGGTCCAAAAGGTCTCCTCAGACAAACTTGGGCATGACTTGGCAGTTAGCATTCCAGAATAATCCTAATAAGCAATTGGATAATTGTGTTTTGGTGGGTAAATAGGTTTCACCCTATGGGTACATCCTGTTTGATTATATATGATCTCAGTGCTAGAAAATAGTCCTTTGCTCTCTAATTTACTAGTATAGATATAACTAAAGTCTACTACCGCAAAGACAGTCACCAAATATTTTGGACAAGTTTGACACCGTAAAATAAGCTTACAGAGCTTGACAGTGATCTGTATCGTGAAGTTGTGACATTTTTGATGTAGATTGGAGAGTTCTCAAATCAGAATGACTCTATAACCGAACCACCTCCAAACCATGTTAAGAAGATATTTTTCTACCCAGGGTGGCTTGCTTTTAACATTTCATGGCAGCAGCCACACCTAAGATGTGAAAATTGTGTTGATTCAGCTGGACTGATGTAGTCATAGATTTAGTGGAAGTGAAACCATTGCTGATTACAAATACCTCTATTTTGGCTGAAAGATACATCATTTTCCTTTCTCAGAGAGCTATTTTTATTGCAAATATTCAGCTAAATTAATTGTAAATAAAATCTAAATTAACCTGGTTACATATTTATATCATATATTTGAGTCCTTATTTCTTTAAATGCAGTTAGGCTGGTAGTCATGCTAATTTGTCTATCTCTGTAGGTTTAATAAGGTCTGAAAGTAGACAAAGTGACTACTAGCTTTTCTTCTTTAAAGATACTGTATACATCTTTAATTCATATCTATATATCTTCTATTTCAGCCTGGGTCTAGAGATGCCAATGTTATTGTTAGTCCAGTTTCTGCCTAACTAGTGAAAGTTTAAAAATAAGAAATAGGAAAGGCACTACATCACTGTCAAATGTGGCAAAATCACATAATCTATACTCAGTACAAGACTCCGCACCAAAAATACAGCTGTTCATTCATACCTCAGAATTCTCTGTGCTAAGCTCAGATAGCAGAGAAATCAACCCCGGCTTGGAGGATGTTGTCCTGTGGAAGACATAACTTGTCTTCTGCAATGTGTTGGAAGTATGAGACAAGGAGGAAAAGGAAAAGATCCTTTTCACTTAACGGGGTTAATGGATGTCTAATCCATTTCTTATTTTCTTTCAGCTGATCTGCAAATGTACACAATGTAGCCTCTTTGTGATAATAGAGACCTGTGTATTAAACTCTGTTCTTTTATTCATGTTAATAACTGTCTTTTTCCGTCCTACTGATAAAAGTAAAGATTTTCAATCAGTAAGTAGAACACCCTGCAGCAAAATGATGTTATCAGAATTGGGCCCAGTCGGGTCTTTATCCCCACCAGAAAAACTAGCAGCAAAAGAAAAATTAATTCTGAGTTTTAGACAGTTGATAATTATATTAAAACATGTGAAAGACTCTGGCAAAATGCCAAAAATGTTGCATTTACACCCATCTGTTTTTTTTCCACAAAAAATCATAAAACAGCAAAATCATAAGACAATACACCAGCTCAGTCTTACAAACTCCTTTTCCGCGGTTAGCTGAACTTTTATCTCTGATGATATATTTTTTTTTCTCACAGAAGAAGATTCTAACTCTTGATTCTAACTTTTTTCCTTTAGATGTTTAACACTCGGTCCACACCAGTGTATATTAAAAATTGTTACAGTGCAACTGATGGGAAGAACAGCATAATCCCTAAAATGGAAGATACCCTCCTTAATTACATTCAAAAAGAAATATTGGTGGATTAAAGGGAAGAAAAAAAATGTGTCATGGATAGAAAGAAGGGAAAAGCCATGCATAACAAAAATGAGAAACATTCCTTTTCAGCAAGCAGTGATAAAAAATAATAATGAAAAAAATGGAGAGGCAAAAATATTCTTTTCACATGTTAACTTATGTTAGTTTCTGTCTACTTTATGAGATAGATTGGCATTCTGTTAAATGGGGGAAGACGGAATGCTAACAAAAAAGAAATCAAGACCTCAGACAGTAGCAACAGTGCATGGAAGGAAAGATCTACTCTCATATCAGAAGCTGATGCTGACTTGATTCAAAGATACAGTGTTCATATCAAGACATGAATAAATGAATATAGTCTTGATATGAAAAGATAATCTTAAGTATACACCAAATTAACATAAAAATAACGAGAAAAAATGATGAAAACAGAACACCTGCTGAACTGGATGTGGATGTGGCATATTAAAGCATGTCTTCTGCCTTGCTGTGAAAACAGCAACACTATACCTCCATGCCCAGGTAAAACGTATGGAATGAGAAAGATACTCATGCATACTCTGGGTATGACTGCTAAGGGCCAAAACCACTTTGGCTTTGAAATATTTTCTGAGCATTATCTGAGACCCTGCATGTCACTGTACTTTGAATACCAGGGCAGGCTGCAAAGAAGCAGAATGTCGTAAAAATGCATTGTAATCTTTTTTACAAAAATGTGACTGGGAATACTATCCTAATGATCTTTCTTTAAAGATATCTAGATAGCCCAAATGTGTCTATTGACCTAGAAAAGCTATTTTGAAAGACTTAATAAACAAGAAAAATAAAAAATCTGCACAACTATTAGCTAATTGTACTTTCTAGATAATAGAAATAAAAAATATTCACTTCCTCTCCTTTGGCTTGTAGATTTCTATTCTGTTTATCAAATGTACCATGTTTGTATGCGTCTTGCAGTGTTATTCAGAATTCTGATCAGAAGTAGCTGTTTTCGCAGGATTTATTGGTTAGATGGATTCCTCTTCTTCCNCTATTCTGTTTATCAAATGTACCATGTTTGTATGCGTCTTGCAGTGTTATTCAGAATTCTGATCAGTAGAAGCAGCTTTTTTCGCGGGATTTATTGGTTAGATGGATTCTTCTTCTTCCTTTCCCAACATTCAGATGGAGAAACAACCTGAAAGGTGTGTGCCCATGCTCAGTCTGTGTTTGTGTGTGTCCATTCATTTAATTTTCATAATATAATATTCTGTGGAACAGCAGCCTATTACAAAGGCAGGAGGAGGGGAAAAACGGTAGTTGAAAATCAAAACTGTGTGTCCATAGATCCTATCTGTGTTTTCACAGGACTAGATGTTCTGCTCATACGGCACTTAATATAACAAAAACCTTGACATGTACTTAACTTTAGGCATGTAAATAATCCGCTTCAGGTAGGAATTTTCAACCACTCAAGTTTAAGCACGTGTAAAAATGCTGACTGGATGAGTGCCATCATGATGTTTTCTTGAAAGCAGTTTTCTGCACTGACTTAATGTGGAAGGCCTTATTCCAGAAAACAGGAATGTAGAAATTTGATCCCACTCCAACTGATTGTGCCTTTCTCTTCAGTGAATCCATGGCCTAGTGACAATAGTGGCCAAATCTCCTACTAACTTAATTGTTTCCACTTTTTATATCAAGAAGTAGATGCATAAAAAAGTAAAGTTGAGAAAATATAAAATTGCACTGCTCTGTTTTAGACCAGTTCTATGTACTAATTAATTCAATTTAATTCTGTAGTGGAAATAAATATAAGTAGCATTCATAAATTTCTACATGGCCTTAGTACATTTCACCAATTCAACATATTTTCACCAGCTTACTATCAGTAAGTAAAAAGAACTGTATCTTCTTGACAAAACTCAAAATGACCTACCATCAGTATTATGACACATTTTGGAACAAGTCTGTGATGTGTTTTTTCTTATCTTGTGCAATGCCAAAACTGCAGAGTTACTATCATTTATTACCATTATGTAACAATGTTATAGAAGATAACAGTAAGTATCAGAAAGGACCCAGTTTAAATTTCAGATCCCTGCATGAGGTTGCAGGGCTAAAAAATCCTTTGTAAACTAATATGGTATGGCTGCTATTAAGAAGGAATTCTATAAAATTGACTCCTCAAAATAAATATTACAAGACTGATATTGTTCACAGAGCATGTGAGATAATAAAATATATTTCCTGTGAAAGTTAATGCAATTAGAGTGTCTGGGAAGGGAGGCATGAACTTAAAGAAGCCAATTATTTTTTAAATTCATATGAATATCTGTGAACCCTTTTTCTCCAGTATTTTCACAGCTCTGAATAACACCATTCTAATGACAAGGTTTCACATTTTTATAATCTTGTAACTGATCTCTCCAGTACACATGTTGCAACAGAAGAGTTTCCTGTGGATTATTTCCTACCTGTTATATCTATTTCTGGAACCTGAAAAACATAGCTATTTCTTTTTTCTTGATTTTTTTTTTGTACTTTTGAATGATTTATCCTTTAGGTTTTGGGAGAAGGTCATAATAAAACTGGATATATACTGTCCCAGATAGTTCTACAGTTTGGAATAAGGGATTTTCTTAAGAAGAAACCTGTTGCCAGTTGTTACTGATCATCTATTTTAAACATATATTGACAACTTTTCACAGTCCCTGACACGAAAACTGTCATCTAGCGAATGCAGGAGCAATTATGTATGTGAGGTAATCACAGGATATTTGAGGTTGCAAGGGATCCCTAGAGATTATCACCTTTCCAGGGATGGAGGTGAGGTTGACTGACCTGTAGTTTCCCGAGACCTCCTTCTTGCCTTTTTTGAAGACTGGAATGATTTTGGCTTTCTTCCAGTCCTCTAGCACCTCCCCCTCTCTCCATGACCTCAAAGATGATGGAGAGTGGCTGAGCAATAACTTCTCCCAGTCACTGGGCAAGAACCTCTGTGGAGACTGGCAACTAATTCATAGCACCAAATCTAAAGAGGAGAGGAGAGCAGATGTAAGGAGGGGAGAAGATACTAGAGGAGAGAAGCAAGGAGAAGAAAGGAAAAATACACTCTGAAGAAAGTCAAGAAATAACTCTAAAAAACACTGTCCATACCTAACTCAGCTTCTCCTGAAGTCAGCAGGTGTCTTTTTATTAATTTTAAAGGGGTTTGAACTGGATAGCAGAGCAAATTCTGTATGAGAAGAACTTTGAATGAAGGTTATATGGTGTATCTCGTCATTTAATAGATATCTATATTTAAGTGTCATATCCAATTAGTGCAGTAGAAAATGGGATTCTGGAAGAAAGAAAGGGTCCAGTATGGTCTGCCCAACTTCTGGGCACACAAGAA
>VWPW01013586.1:508125-586373 GCA_013389825.1 Crypturellus undulatus | reverse complement strand
TTAAGAAGAAACCTGTTGCCAGTTGTTACTGATCATCTATTTCAAACATATATTGACAACTTTTCACAGTCCCTGACACGAAAACTGTCATCTAGCGAATGCAGGAGCAATTATGTATGTGAGGTAATCACAGAATCACAGGATGTTTGAGGTTGCAAGGGATCCCTAGAGATTATCTCATCCAACCCAGCCTGTTCAAGTAGGGATACTTAGAGCACGTGGCAGAGGGTGGCATCCAAGCAGGTTTTGAAGATCTCCAGAGAAGTAGACTCCACAACCTCTCTGGGCAGCCTGTTCCAGTGCTCGGTCACCCTCACAAAAAGAAATTCTTCCTCATATAGAGATGAATGTTCCTATGTTTTAATTTATACTCACTCCCCTTGTCCTATCACTGGCCACCACCAAGAAGAGTTTAGCCCTATCCTCTTTACATTCTCCCCTCAGGTATTTGTATATGTTGGTTAGATCCCCTCTCAATCTTATCTTCTCCACGCTAAACAGGCCCAGCTTGCTTAGTCTTTCCTCATACAATAGATGCTCCAGTCCTTTAATCATCTTCGTGGCTCTCCGCCGGACCCTCTCTAGAAGCTCCATGTCCCTCTTCTACTGGAGGAGCCCAGAACTGCCCCCAATACTCCAGGTGCGGCCTCACCAGAGCTGAGCAGAGGGGCAGGATCCCCTCCCTCGTCCTGCTGGCAACGCTCCTCCTCATGCAACCAGGATCCCATTGGCCTTCTTGGCCACGAGGGCACATTGCTGCCTCATGGTTAACCTGTTGTCAACCAGGACTCCCAAATCTGTCTCCACAGAGCTGCTTTCCAGCAGGTCAGGCCCTAATCTGTACTGGTGCCTGGGGTTATTCCTCCCCAGGTGCAGGACCCTGCATGTGTCTTTGTTGAACATTATGGGGTTCCTCTCTGCCCCGCTCCCTATCCTGTCTAGATCTCTCTGAATGGCAGCACATCCCTGGGGAGTGTCGGCCACTCCACCCAGTTTGGTGTCATCTGCAAACTTGTTCACGATGCACTCTGTGCACTCATCCAAGTCATTGATGAGCAAGCTGAACTGCACTGGGCCCAGTATTGACCTCTGGGGGCACCACTGGCCACAGGTCTCCAAGTAGACTCAGCTCCGTTTATCACCACCCTCTGAGCTCTGCCATCTAGCCAGTTCTCAATGCACCTCACTGTGCACTCATCTAACCCAGATTTCCTGAGCTTCTCCATGAGGAGGTTATGGGAGATTGTGTCAAAAGTCTTGCTGAAGTCAAGGTAGACAACATCCTTTACTTTCCCCTCACCCATCCACCCTATCATCCTGTCACAGAAAGTTATCATTTGGTCAAACATGATTTCACCTTGATGAATCTGTGATGAGTACTCCTGATCACATTCTTTTCCTTCACATGCCTAGAGATGCTCTCTAGCATGAGCTGCTCCATCACCTTTCCAGGGATGGAGGTGAGGCTGACTGGCCTGTAGTTTCCCGAGTCCTCCTTCTTGCCTTTTTTGAAGACTGGGATGATTTTGGCTTTCTTCCAGTCCTCTAGCACCTCCCCCTCTCTCCGTGACCTCAAAGATGATGGAGAGTGGCTGAGCAATAACTTCTCCCAGTCACTGGGCAAGAACCTCTGTGGAGACTGGCAACTAATTCATAGCACCAAAGCTAAAGAGGAGAGGAGAGCATATGTAAGGAGGGGAGAAGATACAAGAGGCAAGAAGCAAGGAGAAGAAAGGAAAAATACACTCTGAAGAAAGTCAAGAAATAACTCTAAAAAACACTGTCCATACCTAACTCAGCTTCTCCTGAAGTCAGCAGATATCTTTTTATTAATTTTAAAGGGGTTTGAACTGGATAGCAGAGCAAATTCTGTATGAGAAAGAACTTTGAATGAAGGTTATATGGTGTATCTCGTCATTTAATAGATATCTATATTTAAGTGTCATATCCAATTAGTGCAGTAGAAAATGGGATTCTGGAAGAAAGAAAGGGTCCAGTATGGTCTGCCCAACTTCTGGGCACACAAGAAGTTGGGCATCTCCAAAGTGCAGGCGATGTTTATTGAAAGTTTGCCTGGAAGGAACACGAGACTTGTTCTCACTTCACTTATGTGTAGACTGATCAGAAATGGAAAAGTATTATTATTTCATCCATTAAGTGGATGAAAATCATTAAAACTTTGAACAGATAGATAACATTTTTACCTCTTCTTACTCAATTAAATTTGATATTGAGTATATCTTTAAGCACTTCATTGTAGGGACTTTCCATTTCCCCGGAAAGGTATTGCCCAGTAAAGGAGAACACTATTGCTGTGTTCATAATGTCACTTGTGGCCTGCCAGAACATAAATACTAGTAGTGAATGTATAATATAAACATATGTAGCACAAATCCTATTTCAGTTGCATCTATGACTTGTTTAGTTCGCATGAATGGGAAGGCAGATCTTTAGTAAGCTCCTTGAATATTCTCAGTCGATTTTTCCCAGAACATCTCTTTTTATCTTCTTGTAAATTTATACCTCTAGGGACTGGTTTCTCTGAACATCAAGGCCAGTTGTAATCAACCAGTTGTAATCCAATAATCAAAACATAGGTGTTCTGTGCTAAATTTCATACATTTGAAGTTATTTACCATTAGACACATCTCAAGTACTAGTCAGTTGATTTACATTGGTAATTATAGTATACAGAAAAACATTTTGCCAATTAAATATTTCTAAGTATCTTTTTCCTTGTCAGATTAAAGATTTAGTCAACATTTAGTCAGCTATTACTAGCCTAAATAATGTCTGCATGTGTATGTCCAAGCCTGTATATTTGCTTCAAATACAACCTTGAGGCTTCTGGTAAAGTATCCATACAATCTGAGCACACATCACTGCATTGAGAGGAGTCTGGAGAAGCAGCCCTGGCAGTTGCATTTCCAGCAGTGCCTGGTCCCGTTGTTACCCTTAGAGCAGTCTGTAAGAAGCCAGACTCTTTTCCTGGGAAATTGGAATGACCACTTGCCCCTTCCCCTCACAGGTGTAGCAAGACTCAGCACTCTGCTTCTCTGAGTGCCATCAAGAGGCAGCGTGCCCATCAGAAACCGTAATATGTCTTGACATTTGTTCCTTAATATAACTCAGCCTCAAAGGAAGCTGACATGTGACTTGCTGTGCTAAATAGACTGCATTTTCCTCTAACACAGTTTCATTTCTGTAGTCTTAAGAGCGCGATGTGCTACCCTAAAGGAAGCTCACCTCTCTCGCTTTGCTTCAAATTGGGCTGGTAAAGCAAACACCTTCCAGGAGAGAGCCTCATTTATGGCTGAGTTAAAGGATTAGGTTTGTGAAAAAAGGTATCTTTTAAAAAGATGCACACTTAGGTTGTCCAGATGCTGCTTCCGAGATGGGGAACTTTGTCAATAGCAGGGAGATCAAAAAATCATGCAGGAAGAGGTGGATGGCTTATTGGGGAATGGGACGGGAATCAACATTGCAGTAGGCAGGGTCTAAGGAAGGGCTACTAAGGCTATGGGTGTCATCAGAAAGAAATATAGGAAGAAAAAAAAATCCAGGGGCATTAGTCAGCGACATGATTACTGTAAAACAGTGATCAGAAACTAGCAAGAGCAATCCCAGAATGATACCAGAAATGACTTTTTCAGGTGATGAAGTAATGAAGTACTACTGCACTGAGCAGGGCCATGGGGAGTCCCTCATTTGAATATTGTGCAAACTTGTAGTCAACCAAGTTCCCAAAAGATAAATTGAAACTGGTTGAGGTGCAGAGAAGAGACACTGAAGTTTTTGAGGAAGTAGAGCTGTTACAATAGAAATCTAAAATAGCATGTCTTATTCTGCTTTGTTAAATGAAATCTTCCTATTGTAGGTCAAATAGAACCATGAAAAGGAACAACTTAAGGTAAACGACAACACTGGCAAAAGACCAAACAAGTGTAAATGGGGAAGGATTTGTGTGTGCAGTGTGCAGTGCGGTGCAGTGTCTGAATGAATCCTGACAATGCTGCTCACAGAACTAACAGGTGGTGGGCTCAGCAAAACACACCAAATGTTTCTTCATAATGCAATTACATAATCTGTGCAGTTCCTTTGCTTAGGCTGTTGTGAACAACACAGTTCCCATGAGTTCAAAAAATAAATAATTAATTATGGGAATAAAAAAATCCAGGGAGGTCTAAATCCCCCAAACATCATTTTTGGCTCAGGAAATTCCTGAACGAGGAATGACAGGGAGTGATAGTTTAGTGGGGGGTTTATTGCTACATGCTTGTCCTTTTCTTATACTCACAAAATCGCAGTATGACTGAGATTGGAAGGGACCTCTAGAAATCTTCTATTCCACCTTGCCTTCACAATCAGAATCACCTTCCTGAGATTTATTGCTGATAATAGTTAAAGAAAAGCAGAATACAGACAGATTAGTTTCTCACATATCTTCAAACCAACTAGCTCGGTTCTTGGAGTGTCCAAACTATGAACCAAAAACTCAGCGTGGGTTATTTCACCTGTTTTCTTGACAAAGTATATGGAAAATGCAGAAACTACAACATGAAAATACTAAATTTGATCCTCCCAAAATATTTTTGATATATTTTCCTTAAAGCAAAACCAAGCAAAACAAAAGAGCCAACCTAACCTTTCCCACTAAGAAAAACGTGTTTCTATGAAATATAAGTGCATAGGAATTGTTTTCTGCTTGCAGTTTAAAGAAAACTGAAATATCCCTCAGCATACTAGAGAGTGATTTCTGTGAAGAACAAAAGTCTATTTTATCCATTAAGAATAGCAGAAAGCAACAAGTTTTGCCATATGAAAAAGCATAGCTTAGAGGGCATCCAAGATGCCACAGAACATGTCATGATGTAGCAGCATGTCATAAAATTGCTAGTTTTCAAGGACTGGAAAGGGAAGGTTGTGACAGAAATTATTTTGGCTACTTTGCAATGGAATTGATCAGTGCAGTACAACAAATAAGTACATTGCTAGATAAGACTTGCAGATGTGAATGGATATCTAGGAATCTGTTGAGTAACATGAATAAGTGACGAATTTCTATGTAATAAATCTTCCATGTCCACTCCCTTGGGGGACACCTATCAGTTTCTGCATAACCTGTAATTCTTGTCTAACCACACAAAGAACAGCAGTGAATATTTCAGGAGTTAATAGATATATCTTTTTTTGTTGTTTTGGAAGGGCGAGACCTAGTTATTGCTGTACTGCATCAAACTGGGGCACTCACACGTCATTATCCCGAATATTCTGCCTCCAGTAATGTCTAGAACTAGTTGCACCTAAAAAAGAGAAAAGATGCTTTATAATAACAATTAGTGAATAACCTGTTTTCAGAAAAAAAAGTTCCTCTACTTCCTTTACTTGGAAAGGGGTTTAAAACTAGATATACATAAATCTTTTTCTGCAATTTCAGTTTACCGAATTGTTTTTTATTATTTACTGTTATCATTCTAGATATTCTAGTTATAGAACAATAAATTCTATACCAATAAATTCTTTCTGAAGTTCTTTGCTTCAACACTATAAAATAATGTATCACAGTATCTATGCTTGACTCACTATTTGTTGATCACAAATGTTTTATTCTGCTCAGTGTGAGTGCATGTACACGTAGAGGAAAAAAAAAAAATGATTGCCATTTTGCTCTCCACTGCCTGAGACTCTGTCCACTCTTATCAGGCTTTCTCTTTTTACCTCTCCTCAGAGAGTCCTGACTTTCAGATCTTCTCTTTGTGTGTTATTTTTTTTTTCTTTGCCCTAATTCTTATTGTGACTTTCTCTGTAGCTCCAGTGAGGTGACCAGTTCTTTGGACAGTTGAGTCCAAGTGAAGTAGCACCACATCTTAAACTGGCATCATTTTTTTCCTGCTGTTTTCTCTCCTTCCTATGTTTTCTAAATCCTAATGCTCTGCTTGTATAGATGACTGCCACTATTCACAGAGCAAAGTTCTTCACCGAACTGCCCACAGCCAAAGCCCAAGTCCATTTCATGGCCTGATGCAGCTGATTAAAAAGACCTTGGTTCCAGTTAAACTGTGAGAGTTGGGGGCATGCCAGACATATCCTGACTGCATGCCAGGATGACTGTTCTCCCAGGAGGTAACCTGGGCAGGCCGGCAGACACCAAGTCATGATGTCCAGTCACATGTCCCAGGTCTGGGCACATTCAGAGGAGCAGAGGGCGAGGGAACCTCATGGAGTGCCTCCACATCACAGTGCAGACATAACCTGTTCTTTAGCTCAGACTGTCTCTTGAAACTTCAGTCTTCCTACTCAGAGGCCTGTGCAAAGAGAGAGAACGGAAAGAAAGACGGAAATGAGTGTAGGGTAGTCTCTGAAGAGAGATGGCCAAGTGGGACTATGCCCATCAAAGGAAGTCTTAGTCCCGATAAATTGGATAAAGTTCTAAGTATTTACAACAGAGTTTTATAAATGTGTCTTAACTACACATCATTACTTTCTCCTCATGTACCTACCAAGAAAAATGGACAGAAATAATAAGATAAATATGAAAATTGTGGAGATACACAGTTAATCTGTGGAGACCAGTCCATGATGGTGTTTTTTGCACGTCAGTTCACAGGCTAAACAACTGTACTGTGTTCTGTACTAACAGAATGATTAAAACAAAAAAGAGAGAGGCAAACAAAAGGAAAATCAGTCATAATTATACTTATCAAATACCAAGCATTTTTATGTATGCTGAGAAATTAATGTAAGGGAGGTTTGAAATAATAAAATATTCAGAAATATTTTTTTTTCTGGCTACATTTTCTTTTTCTGGGATGACTCTAAAATTGAGAAAAAACACATCTTAAATTCCATCACATCTTTTTCATTTTGGATATTATATATATATATATGTATAATTTTTTCCCTCCATCTGTTATTTTTTTATTGATAGAAGTTAGCAATATTGGCTCAGGAAGAGCTACTGAAATTGAAAACAAATATGAAAAAATGTCTACTAGACTTAAAATATAAATTGGCTCACTTTATGTCTGTGGTCCATGATCCTTTTTCCATTAGCCTGCTGTGCTTCTCTGAATACATTCTTTTTTTTTATAGCAGTTAATTACCACACCATATTCTCATTTAAAATGCAAGAGCTTTCACACAAAATAAGTTCCATCTTCAGGCGTCAACAACAAACAGCATCTGGATTGCAGAGCCAAACTAGAGATGGGCAGTAAGAGAAATTCAGGCCACAGACTTTTGAGAAAAAACTCTGCCTCTCCAATCTGAGAGCCGCAGCTGTATTGTGCCTTGCACTGCGGATGTGTGACACAGTGCAAAGGTTGACACAATGCTGGGAAAGCAGAGGAAAAGTGAATGGGACTGCAAAATTCCCTCTTTCTAGCACAGCAGGGAGTCCTCTGAGTTTGCTTCAGCAGAGAGGAACTCGTTTTGAGTTTTCCTTAAACAAAGCAACACAGTAAGAAGCAAAACTGCCTCCTCTCCTTTTGTTTGTCTCTCTTTTTTTGCTTTAATCACTCTGTTATGAATATTGTACAGTGTCTCAGCCTGTGAATATAAACAAAGCTACTACTCTCCTCGCTTCATACAGGGCAACTCTGTGGAAGATTTCTAGGAGCTCTCTAATAATTTTCTATTCAATCTAATAATTTTCTATTCAATTGATTATTCAATCAGTTATTCAACTGCTCTCACAAACCACACGCACACTCGTACACACACACTTTCAGAAGAGAATTTCTCTGTTGCAAACCATAGAAGTAATTAAAAGCTACATGAATTTCAGTTGCTCTGTCCAAATAGCTGTAGGCATAACCATAATTTGTACTTACTCACTTTTATGTCAGTGATATTTTATTTCACCATCACACATTCCTAGTATCTAAGTTCTTAAATTGTCCTCCTACTAATCTTCAGTCCCTGTTAATGCAGACATTTGTGGACCTGCTTGTCTATAAAGACATTGCAAAAGGTATAGCAGTTCGAGATATTTATAATTGAGACATACTCTTTTTGCTACATCACCCCATGATTACAGGAAGTCAGAATTACAAGTGAATTATTTCCAATTCCAAATAAAATTTTTATTACTATCGTTGAAACAAATGATCATTTTATTGTCATTTGGTATCACACATTACAGATTGCAGAAGAAATATGCCATAACAAGAGAACAAAAAGATACCTAGAGAGAAAAGTGAAGCTATGCATTATGATTCAGATGATCCATAAGCAGTAACAATCAAAATGGTTGGCATATAGACAAGATTAGAAACAGAAGATATTTTACAGCAAAAGATATCTCAACTTACAAGAGAAGGACAAGGTAAAGAAGAGCAGAAACCAAAATAGTGGCAAAAGAAGTTGACTTTTGAGCAGATAACTTATTCATGTGTTATGCTTTAAGCATATTGCAAGCTCCTAAGTCCCTAAGACTCAGCACATGTTTATGTTTATACATACGCACAAGTACTTGACTGGAGAAAGGTGCTAATGGCTGGAAACAAAATTCTCCTCACACTGCTGCTGCTGAAGACTTAATGTGACTTTTTAGGTAAATCAAGGAGATCTTTGTCCAAATTTTCATGTTATTAATGCTGTTTAAGGTGTGGGCTTGGTTTTCTCTTGTCTTTAATTGTCAGTCCACTCCTGGACATTTCTTACCCGTCCCAAGTAATGACCTTGCAGGCCATGCTCCTGCATGGTCTGAGGAATAGGGCCAGGGGTTCCTGGAGGATGGTACGAAGAAGGGGAGGGTGCTGTCAACTACTTTCCCCCATTCTGCAACTGTTTAGGAATTGAATTTGCCTGGAACTGGATGGACACAGATGGCACCAGGGTGCTATCTCCAAACATACCAGTTGCTGTAAAACTTGCAGTTTACATCAGTATCTCCAAAACAGGAGATACTGATGGAAAGGAAAGGAGAAAGCAAAGGAAAGGGAAAAGGAAAGGAGAAAGGGGAAGAAAGGGGTAGGAAGGGAAGGGAAGGGAAGGAAAGGAAAGGAAAGGAAAAGAGAAAAAAAAAGAAAGGAAAAAGGAAAGGAGAAAGGGGAAGAAAGGGGTAGGAAGGGAAGGGAAGGGAAGGAAAGGAAAGGAAAGGAAAAGAGAAAAAAAAAGAAAGGAAAAAGGAAAGGAGAAAGGGGAAGAAAGGGGTAGGAAGGGAAGGGAAGGGAAGGAAAGGAAAGGAAAGGAAAAGAGAAAAAAAAAGAAAGGAAAAAGGAAAGGAGAAAGGGGAAGAAAGGGGTAGGAAGGGAAGGGAAGGGAAGGAAAGGAAAGGAAAGGAAAAGAGAAAAAAAAAGAAAGGAAAAAGGAAAGGAGAAAGGGGAAGAAAGGGGTAGGAAGGGAAGGGAAGGGAAGGAAAGGAAAGGAAAGGAAAAGAAAGGAAAGGAAAGGAAAGGAAAGGTCTTGAAGTTTAGTTTTTAACCTAGTCATATAACAAAGATCTTTATATTCTTCATAGTTAACACTCATATATTAATTATATAATCAAAAATCAGGTTAAGAATTGACCTAACACCTGAAAGCTTTAGTTTCTCCTGACAATGTCCATGATTTTGTTCATCCTCTTGGCTACATTCTTGAGGTATATAATGAGTCTTGGATGAAAATGTTATTTTTCTGGATCTCTTATTGCTAAAACTAAATTTTTAAATCTATTATGAAAAAAAATGCTGTGCATGGTTGAGTCCTACTAAATATATATCTTGGCAGTTAAATAGACTCTGCCTGATATGTATAATGAAAATACAACTTTATTGCAGCAGAGAAAGACACAGTAAAACTCATTCTCTGACCTGGTTCTTGAGCATACTATGCCTTCTCTCTGTGAAAAATAAGTAACAAAAAAGGTAACACTTTAATGTCTCACCATTTGTCATGCTTGAATAACAGAAATATTGCTTTCCTCCCATTAAGTGATGATTCATTCACTTCATTCACCCATTTCACACTATGAGTATGCCAAAACCTAGAAATTTAGTATGTTCTTCTTTATAAGAATTGATTTGCCTATCTGTTTAAGTGCAAAATATCCTGTCTATCCAAGTATGCATGCATCCATCTATTATGCTTTCTTTCTTTTATGCTTGCTCTTTGCTGTATTTTGTGTGACTCCCAAAACCACAAAGATGCAAACGAATGATTTTGTCCTCTTTGTAAAAGGTCTCTAAAAAGGCCTTGCAGTAGAATTTCATTTCCCCTGTAAATCTAAGAATCCAAAAAACTCAGTCAGAGGTTCATAGGAATTATACTTCCTATTATTTTATTGATTGGTCTTGGGGCTTCAGTTAATTCTAAGAGATTTTTACTCCCGGGAATGATCTTCTTAAATCATTTAGCCTCTTTCCCCAACTAATGGCTACTTTTATGAGCAAGCGCTGCATTATCTAGCTCTGAAGTTTCGGGTCGATTATGTTGAAATGATATGATGCACTCAGGCCTTGTAAATAACAATGTTAACTTGCTAAATTCACAGATTACCCTGAGACTGGTGAAGCTATAAAGAAAGCTGGCAATCTGAGTCAAAGGCAACTGATAAAGACTGAATGGATAGAGAAATGTTGGCCTCAGTTACTTAGTTTCTTGCCAATCTTTTATGTGTGATACTGCTGCTGTATCCTAGAAGCTTTGCTGTAGGCTGGTGTGAGAACAGTCAAGAACAGTCAAGTAACTTTTTAACCTCATTTGAGAAGTGGAGGAGTGGATAAATTGAGGAGTGGAAATGAAAAGCAAGTTTGACTATTTTGGAAGAGCAATGGGAATGCTGTTAAAAACATCAGGTTCCCCAAAATCAATAGCTCTTTGCTCAGTAGATTTTTTGAAAAAGTAATATTCATATTTTTCTTAGGGTAAATACTACCAGGAAAGTAAAATATAAAAGGAAGGGGGTGTACACCCAAATATTAGTGTGGAAAACTGAAAATAAACAAACAGCTTGTATGTTCCACAGGAATTTACTTATTTAAGTAAAAAAGGGACACACAATATTATATTTACACTTGACTATGCTGGGAGAAAGATTTAAGAAATGAGTAAAAGTAAACTTTTTTTTTTTCTCTTTTCCCTTTTACATGCCTTTATATTCCCAGGACCTAAATGAATGGAGATGGAAATACAAAGGGAGAAAACAAAGCAAGAAAGTAATCATAACATTTCTTTTAGAAAACAAATCTTTATTATTCAGAACCCAGGAGTGCAGAATATTTCACTTAGCATTATTTTAGGAGGTTTCTGATCAAATCCAAGAAATACAGATACAATTCTAAATCAGAATACAGATAATTTTCCTGTATTGTGGTTATCTGACTAGATATTCAAACAGTCTATGATGGAAATGTACTAACCACAGGGATGAGTGAAACAGAGGAAATTAATTCATCATTAAATAAGATTAATTCCTTTGAGACATCTTACCAATCAAGATAGGTTAAAATACGCTGTTGCTGCCAAAAAGGAAATATGCACAACTAGGCATGGGAATAATGCCCATTTTTTGCTGGCTCTAGAAACTTGTTACAGAAGAGCTAACCTTACCTCTGTTTTGAGCATTTCAGGGGCAGTCTGTAGGAAATGACAATACAAATACAAACTGTTCTTCATGACTGAAGGCTAAAATTCAAACAGAATTAATTTCTGGAAATCTCTTAACTTTTTACAACTCTTTCTATATTTAATTTGAAATACCTTTTGTATAGTGGATATAGAAATAAATTGCCAGGGTGCTTAGGCTATAAAATTATGTGCTAGCAGGTCATGAACCTAACTTTCTTCTGTAACTTTCAGCCTCACCATCCTTGGCTTTTTGCTCCTGATATAGCTGTAAAACATACATTCTTTGTTATGTTCTGCAGTATTTCAGAGGGGAGGTATACCCCATGAAGCATTACAGCATACAATCTCCTCAACTAACTAGCGTAACTGAGCATTGCCATCTCAGTCATTTCTCATATGTTCTGCATGTCCCTTGCCTTGCCATACCCCAACTCTCCATCTGCTCCCATTTGAGCTTACTTCTCTTGACCATGGGTGACAGGAACTGTGTACAATGTTCCAGAAGAAAGCTCAGGAGCACTTTACATAATAACAGGAATACTTTCCAGTCTCCACTGGAAACATTTCGCCTGTTACCTCCTCAGATCACAGTTGCCTTTTCATGGCTGTGCTACACTAGTGGTTGTGATGGACTGGAACACCCAGATTTTTCTCTTCCTTTGTATTCATGCAACACTGAAGTTCATGAACAGCGATGTTCATTCCCTACATCCAAAGCTCTTGAAATTCACTCAGCACAGCAAAGGGAGAATACTGTACCAGAATACTGTACTGTACTATTTAAAGGGATGCCTTGTTACTGGTGGTCCTTGAAATTTGGCACAGAGCTTAACTCTGAGTTAGTGCATCTTCAAACTGATTGCAGAGATTGCAACTTAGAGGCATAGATGAACTGTAAGTGCACATATTTGCGAAAAGGTGACCAAAAGAATTAGTGCATTTGGCCTTCTGTCCTATGCTTTGCACAGAAAAAGGTAAACTATTTGGCCTTGTGGCAGTCCTATGGGTAGTGTTTCCAATTCAACTGTGTTAAGAGTCAACACATAGACACACAGAGTCAGGTTATTTCTTCCATCAAATGCCAGGAAATAAATGTTAATTCATATTTCCTAATGATATATGAATGAGTGTAAATCATTTTTAAAATATCCCTTAAGCAAAAATATTAAGGAGTATCTCAAAGAAAATATGCTTAAGTTCCATGAAGAAATATGTTACATTTTTGTCCTTTGGCAAGATTAAAGTAAGTGGATGCAAGGGCAGGGGACATTAATACTGGCAATATTTAGCTGTATTATCTTTATTTGATTTTTTCCATGACTAGAGGCCTGTTATGAATACCTTGAACTACGCTCCCCTTTAAAAGATGTTTGGAAGAAGTTTTGTGGCCACACAGAGTCAGGAAGTACTGCCAACTCAGTACTGCCAACTCGTGTAGCTGCTCTGGGACCTTGGGGTTCCCTGTTCGATGAACTCTGAGGGATGGTGTCTTCCACCTCTTGTCCTGTTAGTCAAACTGAAAAACATTGTCTGGAAAGGAGTGGGTTCTTGAATACCCCCTTTGCTCTGATCTTTGGAGTGGTGACTGGATGGGACAAGGAAAGAAAAGAAAATTTCTGCTAGTGAAGGGGTAGCGTAGTCTTTCTTATGCTATGTTGGGCCAGTGCAACTTCATAATAAGAAAGGAGGCTAAACAAACTTTATAATGCTTTATTTTTCACTCTTTCCCCCTCCCCCCCCAAACATTGGAAAGGCTACACAAGGAAATTCAGGTTTTTAATAGAGATTTTTAGAAACACCTTGCTTCTCATGAGAATATTGCACAGTCCTCCCAGACTCTATGTTGTCCAAATAAACTTACAAGGGAATGTTCTTTACATTCCCTGTCAAACACGTATAGAATAGATTGCTTCTGTGCAGCCTGCTCACTGTTGACAACAGTGTTTCCTGTTATTGTGAAGGAGTCATTGGCTGGCCTATATTTCAGATCTGTGTAGTGGTGGTGATATAAATGTTTTTTCAGGTGTAAAATTCCTGTTGGCCACACAGAAAGTTCACACAGGATAAAAACGGTATCTTCAGTTTGGCTTAACTTGCCTGTTTACTCAATACCACTCTGAAACAGCTCCTTTCCTTGCCGCAATGATGAAACCTGGGAATGTGGAAGGGAGTTTAAAACCCTTCCTGTTGCAATAGGAAGTGCTCTGAAAACCTGTGATTTCACTTTTTGTATTCCTAATAGGTCATTTAGGGCAACCGGAGAGGGACGGGGAGCTGTGAGTTCAAGGACTGCATGATAGAACAGACTTCCCTTTTGCTGAAAGACCGCAGTTGAACTTTCTCCCCGAAGAAGATTTATCCTGTTCTGATTTCAAGGACCCTTAAAAAGCCAACATTAGAGAGCCACCCACACAAGATAGGAGCATAACAGCTGCACAAAAACACTAACATGGTTAATGGCTGTAAATACAGTGTAGCATTATGAAAAGGTCACTGTGAGAGGGTATCCTGCTGTGCTAGAGCTTATGCAGGTGCTGCGGGTGTATCCATAATAATATCATATCACTGATGGCAGGGAATTATTAGACACAAGCCTTCTCTGTATCAGCCAGAAAAGAATTCTGTGTTCCATAAACTTGTTTAACCTCAACATAAGTGCTTTTACAGTCCAGGAGCTGCTTTTCTGAGCAAAAAACTCAACTCGCTGTCAGTTCGATATACCATTAAAAATAAGTTTTTCTTTTTCTTTACAAGACAAAATTATTCTTATTTCATAACAAGAATAATTTGTTTGTACTTTTTCCTGACATACAATGTGAAGACACTAGACTTTCTAACATTATTATATGAGAGGGCATTTGCAAACATGTTAATTATATTACTCCTTCCAAACAAACTTTTGAGAGTGACTGAGACTGGAGTGGATTTTATTTTTTATTATCGTGACAGCCAAATACTGTCATAATTTGTTGGTGCTTATACGTTTGGATTGTAATAGATTTTGGAACTCTAAAAGCGAAAATATTAGCATATGGGCACAGGAAAGAGGAGAGAAGTTCTCATTCTAGTAGAAACACAACAATTTTGCAGCTGTGGTACCATCTTGCTCTTATCTGCTATTAACTAAATATGATAATATCACTGCCGTGCACTCCTGGAATAATAAATTATATAAGGTGGGAAGAATGATCGCAAATAATCAAAAAAAATAAGCACGCTGAAGTTTAATCCTGTACATTTGTGTGTCTGTTAACCTTTCAGGTTTTTGTGTAAGGAGAAGAAATGCTCTGAATGAAAAAGGAAGGAATAGAATAAAATATTTGAATTTAATCAAATTGAATAAACAGAGATATCCACACACTCAAGGAATGACTGAGGACCTACTGGTTAATGACCACATTAACTACTGGACCAACTTAGAATAATCATTGAAGTAACTCACTTTAGCATACCAATACTTCTATGTTCCTTGACTCCTGATTCTCATTTCACAAGGAAGAACTTTGACAGGCAGTGATTTTATAGTCCTTTTTCATATTCTTTCATGTGTTTGAAGTCTTCTATATATCAGTAAATTACCTCTGTCTGCAAAATATTTCCATCTTTTGAGTAATAAGAGATTGTATCTGCACTTTAACTTTGGTTTGATCTGTGACCTAGCTTAACTTATTCCAGCTTCTATGATGTACTTTATTCACTTTATGCTATCATGCACAATTCAACCCAAACTTCATCACTGGTGTGTAGATAAGACTACTCCATCTTCTTAAAATAACATTTGAGTAAAGTATATACTGTTTGATACTACTTTTTCTGTAAAACGTGAACGGGAAAATTAGTCTGCTGTAAAGGTGAAAAAAGCATTACTGAAATATGTTTCAAAGGAATGTTGCCGTACTATTGAAGCGCAGACAATCTAAGAGTTCTGATTATCTGTTTCTTCGTTCTTTAACTTGATTTTTTAAAAAACATTAAAGAGATTCCTCCTTCCAATCCCCCACGGTTGTTGGAGACAGTCCTGTAACTGACAGAGCAGTCAATATTTTGTATTAAAAGCTATTGTTAAATACCTCACATGGGAAATGAAGTGGTTATTTATCATGTTTCTAAAATGTCATCAACTTTTCTCTGCTATTCAAGATATTTGCATTGTTCTTTGGTGAACAGAAGTCTAAGGTCAATGAGCAGGCCCAAAAAAATATGAAGGAATACTAAAGAGAATCATGGCATTTTCCAAATGTTATCCTTGTTTATCTCCCATTTTGGAATTTCAACACATTTTGAGCAGCTGTATTCTGGGGAAAGTATGACAGTATAGTTGTACTTGTCCCTTCTTTTTACACTTTTTTTTTTCAAGAGAAAAGCATGCCTTTGGAGGAACAAAGTCTTGGGTTCTCTATATGATTTATTAGGTAAACTACCAGTATATTATTCAGATGCAGTAATTATCAACTCACACATGTCCACAGAAACATATACGTAGAAGTATACATAAGTTTGCATATATATATTTATGAATAACAATCTTTTTCACTAGTAGGAGATTTAGTCTGCTCTAGAGATAATGAGTGAAGAGGTTAGATCAGATTGGACTGGTCATATGATGAAAGTCTTCATTTTTATGCAGTGTCTTTCATATAAACATATCATGAAATTCTTCAAAGACAGTTCGTCTACAAATGCCTGAATGGCGCAACTAAACTGTCCAGCTTTGCAGGAAGCATCTGTAGATGTTGTAGGGCAGGGGTGAAGATGGAAACAATGGCCAAGTTTTAGGAGAATGATTGAATACTGGAAAGCTGGGAAGTTCAAGCAATGGGATATGCACTTTTTTAGGCAGTTGGAGAGGCACTGCCCACCAAACAGATGACTCCTCAATGGAATTTCAAGAGAATTAGTGGGAATGGCTATTTCAGATGGCAGAAAGAACTGAAATAGAAAGCCCGTTCCTTAGGCCTGGATTGTGTCCTTTCAAGTCCAAAACATATTTCCTTTCTCTCTTGGCTCTTTTGTATACAAGAGCTCTTTATCCTGCTCTGATAATAACAGCCCAGAAGGAATGCTCTCAGGGGCAGAAACCGGGATGTACTGCAATCACAGCCCCTCCATTCCTCTGACTTAGATGGACATCTTGCACATTTTCTAGCTACTGTGGATTTTATACTGCAGCCTAGCCAAATTCTCATCAACTCCTTTGCAGCAGTCTCTGACTACTTTTGTATTGTCTGACTTGCAAACAGATCAGACCTAAAGCATTTGTCTTTAGCAGCAGAAAGATCAACACTCGGCATTTAACAAATTTAAGTGATAAATACTAGATCTGAATGGACTTTGGACACTCACCAGCTGACTTTATTTCTGTTTTTTTTCAGTTCACTAGGCATATGATGAATATAAAAAAAGTAATATAATAATAATAAAAAAGAGACAAAAGGTATTCTTTGGAATGAGTGAAAATCAAATTAGTACAAGCTTGTATCTTATTTATTTTCACTGTAACACTCCTTGCCAGTAAAAGGCAAAACTGCATGTATAACTGCATGGTTATAAAAATCTGCAATTTCCACTTCAAGATAACAAATACTACAGTTTAACAGCAAATGCTTAAGGTATAGACTTTAAGACTGCCCTGTGAAGCTTAACCCTTACATATAAGACTTAGTTATGAATAATATGGTATAAATCCTGCAGGATAAATTCTGACAAAATTAATACAGGATCCTGTTCTCTTTCTCTTCCATAAATGTAATCTTTTATTGACTATGCTCCCTTTTATTTCCCTAGTCTTTCTTTAGCTTCAACTTATTTTCTGATTCACAGGAATGTGTTATTGTTTTTAATTCCTCCACAGCTCATGAGACATATCTATTGCATTTGCAGTCAGAAATAACCACTTAAATATACATTTATGAAGCTTCATTTCCTGTTTTTAGAAACTTGTGAATATTATAATGAAATTCACGAGATTTGTAGGAGTCCAGAATCTCCAAAAATTAGCATATCTGCTTAGAGTCTTAAATGTAGAAATAGATCTTTCAGCCTAGGTCATTAGTGGTCATAATATCCAGCTGTGGGTCAAAAATGAAAGGAAAGAAGAGGAAACCTGAACCAACCCACTACAGGAATCTTTGATCTATCTGTGCTTCCTTGTTAAATGTGCTACATGTTAAGGAATGTCGGCAGCAGCTGGCACATTCTTCTGCTATCAAGGGCTATGCTTAGCTACAGGCAAAAAAGAAGGGGCAACATTGTATAGGTAGGTGTATAGTTTATGGTTTTAAAGAGGGTAAGTAATCATTTAGTTGGTGCTTAATAAGTTGAGGAGCTTCAGAATGATAAATTGTGTTTTTAGTTGTCTACCCCCAAACAGATGGCCACATTTCAAAACACTTTATTATCAGCATGCTAACTTGAAAGGTCACAGAGTGGTCTCAGCTGAAATTTTCTATTGTTTGTGATTTCTGCTTGCAGGCTAAGAGCAATAGCCTGCACATTTTTTAGCCTGTGGTACAATAGTCACTTGAATCTGACATAACTATGGCCTGCCCCCCACAATTGGATGTTCTTCTTCCTCCTAGGGTAGGCATTAACAAAACTCTACCTGGTTCTCATGGCAAAGACTGTTTACTCTAGTAAATGACCAAATGTTAAACAGAAGTATTTGGAGATGCTTCAGGTTTATTACTCTCCTTGATTTGCTTGCAAATGCAGCAATGCAAATAATTAACGGTTCAGTCACATCTAAAAGGAAGTGGAAAGGAAGAAAGAGCATGGGTTGTAAAGATTTTTCTATCTCCTGTTTGATTTTAACATCCCACTCACACACTTCCAATATATTAAAATTAAGATTTATATAGCATTAAAAACATTAGTGATGAAGAGACTATTTTGTAGACATTTATTTTCACCAACATTTCTTACTGCTTATTTTTACTCTATTACATTAATTTTACCTATTCAGGTCTCCCTAGAAAATTCTTCCTATCTCTTCTCATTTTTATATATAGCTACTGTTTATAACATGTAACATTTTGTCATCCGATTTCTTGAGCTCTCCCCGTATGCTTACAGGTTCACTCCTGTAATCAACTTCTAACTGTTGCTACATGCAGTCTTTCAGTTAATGAAGCTCAAGTGAGCAGAAGAGAAGATGAATCTCCCAGCAACACTAAGCTACAACTACAGATACCACTTTCTTTTACCAGCCTTTATGCTCATTCTCTCTGATGGATATGCATGCACAGATTGCAGAGGAGAAGCCATTTACACTGTAACTTCCAAAGAACTAAGCTGACAGACTATGGACTAAAAGGATTAGCTCCTGTGCTCTCCGAAAAAATTTAAATAAAAGGAAATCTTGTTGTATGGTCAGTAGCATCACTTTTTTGCTTTAACAAACTTTGGTGGATTCTGTTTATTAGGTATTACACACAAGTAGTTGAGATTGCCAGAAAAAGCATTTGCAGCAACACACATATTGCTCCATTTTTTTCCCTTGCCTTTTAATAGTTTTTGGTTTTTGTTTTTTCTCTTTTTTTTCTTTGTCTTTTTAACCAACTCTTCTAAGACACCAAAATATCATTTTCTTCTATCCGAAATAACATTGGCTCTAAACAGAAGTGCTAGAAGTAACTGTTCAGCCATACTGAACACTTCTGTGACTCTGTTTACTCTCTCTCACAAGCAGCCAATGATTGCAGAGCCACTCGTAGTTGGGAAGGCTCTGCCCTGTGGTAGCATGGACAAGTTCAATCAGACTTCAAAATATTCTCCAGCTCAGGTTTTCTCCTCCTAACTGTGTTTGGTGGCAACAAAGATGTGACTGTTACATCTTTTCTTGTAGCTAAGGAACTTTCTTATCTATCTATCTGTCTGTGCAAAGGGGTTTTGCTTGTGTGTATTTATGTACGTGCACACACACATGTAATACAGCATAAATCTGCAGATGCCTAAGAGGTTGCTGAAGAGAATGGAGAAATTGACCCATTTCTCCAATTTTCTTCCCCACTGTAAATCTCAGAATCATTGAAGAAAATTTGAAGAGGTGGTATTTCTTGATATAGAAGCAGATGAGATCTCAGAGATGGTTGATTCTTTCTATTCTCCATAAGAATATGTGTGGTATTCAAAGCAAACACACCAAGGCCTCTGAATGACTTCAAAAAGCTTCCCAATTACTTGAGGGAGTAGTTCTGATTTCTGATGAGCACAATATTTGTCCTATGCATCCCAGATCTCAGAGCTCTTGCTTTTCAAAAAATATTATGGTGGGTTTCTTTATATATATATGTATATTTTTTTTTTAGATTTTCAACTCTCCTGACAAACTTACTGGAAGTATGCATATATGTATCTCAGATTCTTTTAAAAATCAGATCCTTCTGGTATTTTTTTCCAGTATTGCATTTTCTAAATGCATTGTCTATGACCAAGACTTAGTATCCATTCTTTTTATATTGTTTGCATATTTGTACCTTGTAGTCACAAACAAGAAACAGGTTTGTTCTCCTGTAGAACCGCTTTTTCTGTATAAACTCTGTGATAACAGCTTCTTTTTATGAAGTCATTCTTGCACTATTTAAGCAAACAATGCAAATTGGCAGGTTTTTTTTTTCAGGTGTCTCCTCATTAATCACTGGTTAAGAAATACCTCTCAAGGTTTATGTCAGAAGACAGCTGTAGTCAACTAACCTTGATTAACTTCCTTTGTTTTCTTAGTTTGAACAATACATTCTGTTATCCTATTTGGGTTTTGCAATGCCTGAGGTTGTAAACTGCTATTGAGTGGACTATTATTATCTGAGAAAACACCAGGAGCATGATTACATCTTGTGGAGTTGTTCTTATTTGGGTATGGTAAGTGAAAAATGGGATTTTAATGTAAATGACTGGAGGATGATCTTGCCTAATTTTACTATCTTCCATTCTGCCCAGTTTTCATAATGATAATGGCCTGAGGTTCAAATAAAAATCATGTTCCTGATTAAGAATTCTATGATTCTATGATTGAAATAAAATAAAACAAAATTGTTTCAGTTATATTACTCTCTAGCTAATGAAGTTTAAAGTAGACTGATTTGAGTCAGGAATATTAGGAATTATAACTTTTACTCCATATACATTTTCAGTAGTTTTCTGATTGCTTGCTTTGGTCTGCAGTATGCAAGCAATACATTTAACAGCCTGATTATTTTGGACCTACAAGAAGAAACTGCCTTTTTTTTCCAAATTTTTGAAATGGGAATCATTTTGCACACTTTGATTTACAGATATTTTCCCTGACTAAAAAAATTCTCTCTTACAATTTCCTGAATCTATATATTTTTTCCTTTAATGTGAAGTGTGTCAACAGCAGAGATGTTGTTGTTGAGCTTGTTTAGAGCTTGCAATATGCTCAGCTTTGTACAATACTCAACAGCAGACAATCACTGCCCTGGAGAGCTTAAAGTCTAAAAATACCTTGGTTAATGCCTCAGCTTTTTTTTTCATCCTTTAGCATTCTAAAGATTCTCTTACTCTATCATTTCATCTCAATATCCTTCAATTTTAAACTATCAACAAAAGTAAATCAAATCAAAGCTTAATTTCAACCTATGAAAATAATCTGACAGCAAGACAGAAACTTGCTGTCAAACTTTTTTTTTTTCAAATTTGAAAAGACTCATGAGCTTAATCCAGCATTCACTGAAGAATAGAGAAATAAGTATTTCTGACCTCCTTCCGCACCCACAACCCTCAAGTGACTTTAACCTTGTTTACCTACACCTAGATTGCTAGTGAAGCATCATCTGGCAGTACTCCAGCTGCATCACCTGTCTTACCCACAGCTACAGAGAACTAGGTTAGTTTTGGCAGATTGCTAGAGCCCTGGTTGTGAATGAGGCCTTCTGGGAAAGACATGTCCATCTGCCCGCTATTTTGGTGAGTACATGTAGGTATTTTGAAGCAAAGAAGGACATGCCTCTTCAACAAGCCTATTTTTAAAGCTGTCATTGTATCTATCAGCAGCAAGGTGAGGATGAGTGTGGTTTAATAATAAGCAAATGGAAGGATAGCAAGAGATGACATCACGTGCAAATGACAAACAGGCTGTAAAAAAGGACTGACAGTAAACAGCAAACTTTAGCAAGGAAGCTTTGGACACTGTCTTCTTTTGATTGTGGATATTTTTGTAAGTGTTTCTGCTTCGGTGGTTTCTCCTTTCTAAGAACAATATCAGTCAGAACTGAGCTGTGGTGTCTCAGATTCTTTCTAGGGATTAAGCTTCAGGTTTAACTTTTGAGCGAACATTGGGACCATCTGTTCAGTGCAGTTTGCAGGCAGAGTGAAGATATTTGTATTGTGAGTGCACAGAACCCGCTAGAGGAAAGAAGGCAGATTTAAGTTTGCATATCTTAACTTCTGTGTTTGTGTTGTTAGACATTTTAGTTGTTTGGAGACAGCTTTCTGGAAGAGCCAGAGCAATTTTGTCTGTGCAAAGATGAGGCTGAGGTTTCTTTTTTTCCTGTTTACCTGTGTGGGAGGTAATTCTGTAGTTGCTTGAAATAAATTTTTTCATAAAGCAGGAAGTGATCATCTACTGACCCACACCTGGTTTTCTCATGGAGGACAAGTTCTGGTTGTTCTCCAAACGTCTTGGATTATGTAATGGCTTGCAAGGTAAATAAGAAAGAGGGACATTCTCTGTGTTCGCAAAGCTACTGTTCTCTGTTGTTAGATTGAAAAATTTACTGTTCAGTATTGGTGGTTGGATAAACTACTGGTTGTTAGGTAAATAAATCTATTGCTAACTATTGGTAATTACAGTATCTTGATGCTTTTGAGACAGGGAGCATTTAACTCTGTATTTTTGCCTTTACATTTCCCATCTTCACACTATTTATATCGTACTGTATGCTTTTCAGCTCCAATCTCATCCCAATAAACAAACAATTGTATATAAAAGTTACTCTTTTCTGTCCCCTTCTCTAAAAACCCTTGTCACAAGCAACTGCAGGAGCCCTGCACACTTTTCTGTATATCAAACTAAGATCTACACCCCAATTATTCCCACTTGTTAAGAACTCTATCCATTGCATAAACCATAGCCACTTTTCCCCCTCGACATGTTCCTGGACTATCCATCTGGCTCCTGCACCTTCTCCTGCACTTCCATGTCTGTCTCTTTCATTATACATAGTGATTACCTTCACCATAGGCTTACAATCTTTATTGCTTTTGATTTGTTTACCTGTTTAAAAAAGTGAAGATTCTGGCTCACTGAAGGAAGATAGCAAGATCCTTAGGATTGTGTTAAAGGACTCAAATCCACATAAGGGTTAAGGGTTAAAAGAAGAGGAAAAAAAAGGAGGATAGAAATGGTTCCTCAGATACATTACCATATAGAGGTAACCTCTATTCTCATTCCTGTCCAGCTCAGGTTAACATCAAAGCAAGAATGGCAGAGATGCACGAGTCACAGAGATCTCCCCAGACATGAAGATATACCTCAGATTCCTCAGATTCCGACCTTCCTGATCATTCCCTGCAGTCCTTCACTCTTCCTTGTGATCTTCTATAAATGGGTAGAGGACAACAGTAATTAGCTGGAATTAATATGTAAGCCTTGCAATACTGTGGAATGCAATAAGAAAGAAAGAAAGTTGGAGGAAACAAAAAAACATCTTTAAAGAAGGGGTGTTTCAACCTTCATTGGCTTGCTCTGGAGCACATGTTAGAATTCTTGACCTGAAACAAACATGCAATTGAATTTCCAACAGATCTGATCCATTAAAACAACCAGATTAAAATGAGATATCTGTAAAACTGTGAAACTTTGCATACCTGTTTGCCATTCTCTACTTTCACATACCCTTCTCTGACTGCGGATATTCACTGATTGATGAACCACAAATATATCTGTGTGAGCTACTGGTGCCCACAAGTGCCTGAGCCCTACCCCTAGTGAGGGTGGGAACACATGAGCAAAGGAGATATTGACAAACATGGATATGAGGTTTCAGAGCTATCCCTAATCTTGACTGTAATTCATGAGTCAGAGCCCTGCCTATAGCAAGCACATCAGATTCAAAAAATAGGAAGAAGCAAATGGATTTAAGAGCATTTCAGCTGCAGACAAGTGGGAAAACAATATATTACTCATCAACTCTTCCCCACTACCTTGTGAGCTCGCTCTCTATAAAGTTTTCCAGTCAAATGAAACAATCCCTCCTTGTTAATACAGCTCACCAGATTGTGCAGATTTAATCTGGATCAGGCAGGGACACATGACCTCAACTCTGTAGAGTTAGCTGGAAAATGTGATATACATGCGGGCTTTATTCTTTTAGACTGGTTTCTGCTGGCTGCAGGAGAGCAGAAGATTCCTGACCCAGCATAAAGCTAGAGCAGCACAGACAGACAAGACCTGAGGCAACATCAGGTCTACTAGGACAAAATTACCTACTCAGGGTTGTCCAAACCAATTTGAAGTGGCATAGTGATTTTCTTCTATTCTAATGTTCTGCACTATGCAGCCATGCAGTCTGGTACTAGCCACGAGTTTTATAAATGCCTTGAAACAAGTGCTAGGTGCTTTCATACTTGATTTACCATCTCATTGTACCACTGCTTTCAAAAGTGCAGAAAGCAGGTCTATTCTAATGTAGTTAATTTTGACCAAAGCAGGTTAAGAGCAAGTACTTGCTCTACTGTCAGTATAACTAGATGTGCCTATTGACAGATTTAAAGTCACTAAGTAAACAAAGGGGCTTATTAATCTCACTACCTATGTCTACATACAGTATTTGTCAGGTAGATACATTGGAGCCTTGCCCATGTGCTTAACTGTCTGGATTCAGCAAATGTTGAAGAAGTGTGAAATGTGCCATTCCTTTACACTCATGCTAGACTAGGAATACTATGGCTGTTTTATTTTAGTCATTGTATGATGCAAATTCATACTTTTATTTATTTTTATTTATCTTTTTATTTTTTGGTTAATCTACATGCCAAGAAACACTGTTTCATTGTCTGACTTAAGCATCTAGATGCCTATCCTGCTGCACACACCTTCTGCCCTGGGGGGTCTAGGCCTGAGCATACATCTGTACTACTGAATACAGACTAAATATCGTTTGCACTATGTAGCACTCAATCCTAGGCCATGTGCTTGTGGCAGAGTAGGAGCCAAGCTGGCATGTCATACTAGTACCTGATATCTGCTTTCTCCTGGATAATATTTCGGCATAATTTTGCCCAAATAATAATCTAATAATAATCAGACGTGATTTTGTTGTATTTCCTGAGTCAGTAAAAGCACACTAATATTAGCAACGAACACTGGTGGCTCAGCTGAAAAAGTTCAGGTAGATTGTGTTGGATCGCTCTTCAAATTTTTTTTCTTTCAAAAGTGCAAAGAATGTTTTAAAGAATGCTATTTCAGTGACATTCCCATGCACAGCCACTAAAGCACTTCATGACAGAGTCATGTTGCAATTGAGTTTGTTTGTCCTTTGTAGATGTGTGACTGGAACAATCCGGAGAAGTTCAGCAAACTGTAGCTTCCTGTTTCTCTGCAGAATAGGTACACTTTGGGCAATGACAATTCTAGCTATCTGATATTGGTGTGTAACTGCCTCATCCTTGTTTATCATCTCCCTTATGTTTGTAGACATGGCTACCAACACCCCAGTTACTTCATTTCCCAGGGAACTTTGTTCCGTTCTTTTTATCTCACCCCTCCCTGATCGTAGATTCTTCCAGCCCTGCCATTAAGCCAATCAGTTTCGTGTTTTTTTTTTTTTTTTTTTTTTTTTTTTTCCCAGACATAGTTTTTGCTTCATAATATTTTTTCCTAATCTTCCAGTGATATGTAGTGGGGGCAAAGATTGGGACTGGCTCTTTGTAGCCTTCCCCAAAGAGGCCAGTATGGATACAGGAGGCAAAGACCAGAATTTGCTGACATGCGAATCAGTTTTTAAGGTTGTCTTTCACAGTACATCACCCAGAGCTCAATCAAATCAATCCTGGAGAGGTGAAGAAGAGCTGGGATGAATCTGCTGATTCACTAACAGGGGCTGTGCACAGCTTCCCTTCTCCTAACAAGTCTTTGCATTTGGCACTTTCTCACCCCTACACTAATGCTTTTGGGAGCTAGGTGTGAAACCAGGAGGAGAAACACACCTCTTTGCACAGTACATTTTTTAATGTTAATAGTGGGAAGGATTATATAACATGACTATTGCAAACAACTGAAGGTTTAGCTTGGCAAGTAGCAAGCAGCCTCTGCACAATATTGTTCACTGCATATGGAAATTCCTAGCATGAGAGATTCAGCAGTTTAACATAACTGACACCTTACTGGGGGAAAAAAAAAAAAGAGAAACAACCTGGGCAAAATGAAATGGTCTTCTGCAAAATATAGATGCTTAGATATCTAATCTAACAAGGCAAACAATGGGAGTTGAAGTTGTTTGTCCAAAAAGGAAGAGAGCAAGAGAATGCTTGCCTTTTCATATTTTCGACATCTTCAGTTCATGAGAAAGCTGCAGCGGTGAGTTTGGTTTGTTTTATACATCAAAGGGTAGCTGTAACCAGTTCTGGAAGTGGGTTAACATGTGATAATTAAGTGGCTTTAAATATTAATCATCCTATTTAAAAGTAACATTGGCAAAGAAAGAGATCCCTAACGAGAAGTAAAATTACATTATAAACACTATGCTGTAAAAAGGGGACCTATTCAAGTATTTTCTTTGAAGCCAGATGAGAACTAATCCAGTGTCTGAGCACATTCCCAGGGTGATATGAGGAAGCTGAATTCTTTTCATAATTGTTTGACAAACTTCTTCCAAGACACACAGTGCACAGACTTAAACTGCATTTTTCCTGTCGTGTGTCTGTGTTTATGGGTGAATACCATATGGTCTTTAGCCCGAGCTTTGCTCATCTGAAAAATGCTGGGAGAGGGCTCCATGTTTCAGTTAACTGTTTCCTGTCAAGCAGACAAAACACACTCATGTTGAGGAAGCAAAAATGACCAAGGTATTCTAAGCTAAACAAGCCAATGGCTGAATATCTTTTTCCTCGAGGTTATTTTTGTTGTTGTTATTCACATCTAGATGCAAAGGACAGATTAGGCATCACAACTTTTAACCTGAGCATTTCTCAGGGAAATAAAGACAGACTTTGAATAGGAAGTATTAACATAACTTCATGGCTAAGCTGGGCCTGAAGGCAGTGATCAACTTAAAGATTTGCCATACAGTAGCATATTGATGCTAACGTTGAAATGGAGCAGATGTGCCAGATTGACACAGTTAAGCAAGTCTGTCTTCTGAGGAGTGATTCTGGGAACTGATAAAAATGATACAACAGCTTTTACAAAGTTGCTCTCTCACACAGCTTAAACTTCCAGTGGTTAGGAAAAAAAAAAAAAAGTACATTCATGGATAGATGGGACTTTGTACAGCATCCCTTCCCAAGCAGAGAGTTGTTTACAAACTCACTCATAGGAAATAAGATCAGAAAAAAATACATTGTGAAATTAGTATAGGAAATTTGTGAATTCTGCCTTGTTCTTTTTTTTTCCTTTTTTTTTTTTTTCTTTTTGGTTTTGTTTTTCTGATGTTGCCTTCTGTGGAATAAGAAAGTTGGTCCAATTCTGAAGCACTTGCTCAAGGCCAAATCCTGCTGTTATTGTGCCAAAAGACATTAAATCAAATGAATGCTGAATATGGTTCTCTGTCTTTATTCAATTGTTTCTTCAGTCAAATGCTCATTGACTTCAACAAGAGTTTTGTTTGACTAAAGTTGAATTAAACTAAGCAGAAACATCAGGATCCGGCAAAGATACTGACTTCTCCCACATCCTCAGAACTTGGGACACTGGAGTTCATTAACTCTATGAAATGCAAAGCTGAAAGGTGATGTATGATTAAGTAATGTTAAATGGAAAGTGACATAGACTCACTTAGCTCACTTACCTTTAATTTGCTAAATAAGATACAGTTTATTTGCATAACTTTTGGACATCTGGTTATAATTGCAGAATCATGTTAACTTAAACTACTGACAGGAAATTTGTAAAACTTTCAGTACTCGGACAGTGTCCAGAGCAGGGCAGGTGGCAGAGGAACAAGAAACTGGCTAACCATCATGATTCCCAGGACTGTGTTCATCTTGTTCACGTAAACTGTAGATAAACAATGGGTTTGAAGGAGGAAATCAGGAAAAGCTAGTGAAGGCTGTGTTTTAACTTCATTAGGCTGTGTGTGGAATAGAAACAAAATTCTACCACTAGGAATATTGTCCTATTTCTATACTGAGATGAGCTTAGCACAAGAATAATAAAAAGTATATATAAAAACAAACAAACAAAAAATTTTGAATGTCAGACTTCCCTGGTGTTTAAAGAAATGTGATTTCCAGAATATTCTCCTCCCTCCAGGTGAGCAGAGCCCTGCCTGAGAAGTCCGCTCCTGTCTCTAGCATGCCCCAGAGAAGCGCAGGGTAGCAGTGAAAGCTCTGGCAGCATCACTTCACATCAAGCAGTGGCTCCTTGCATGTGGAAATGCTTAGCTGGCTCACAGAATTATTTCCCATTATGTCCCTGTTATATTTTACTTTTGATTATGGGTAATGCAAAGTCTTAGTCTCCCAAGGAGGGCAGCGTTAAAACATACACTGCCCCCTTGTCAGTTTTTCTGCTGGTCTGTGTGTCATTTACCGCTCCCTGTTTATACCAGTGTTTACATATGCAGAAAATGTTGCTTCTTCACATAGAAAAAGTCATCTGAATGTCTTTCCACTTGAGCTGAAAAGTTTCAAAGATTTGGTTTCTCTCTAAACACAGATCATTATGTCTACATTATTTGTTAGAGTGTTTGGCTCTATTCCATGACTGGATTTTAATCATTAAATATGATATTTTTTTCTTTAAGCTTCCTTAATTACAGTTTTGAATATGTTTTCTGGATGCCTTGTGTGTTACTTTTAACAGATAAAGACCATAAACATAAAATTGTATATTGTCCTAAGCAGATTCACTCATAAACAAACTGTTCCTGAAAGATTTCCAGGAGGCATCAGCAGCTCTTTAAGAAATAACAGCCTACAAAAATGTTATTTTTCACAGTTAAGCAGATTTTGGTTTAAAGCTGTGCAAACAAGCCTCCGAATCCTTGTCACTTTCAGAGACTGGTTTTGGGTGTGTACTGATCTATAAATCAAAATCATTTGAAACAATGTAAAAGAAAATCTTTAAAGAAAATAAATACAAAAGGAAATGTTTTTCTGTTCTCCCTCCTGCAGATCAGGATGCCTTCCAGAAAAGCCAAAGGCACTAGGAGATGCAAAACTGAAGTTTGAGAGAAAAGATTCAAGAGTGCCTGATCCAAACCCCTACTGCATTAGTGGCAAGCTTCTCCTTGACCACAGAGAATATTGGATGAGATCCCGTGCTCTGATTTGGCAGTCAGCTTGGCTACCACATCACAGACTACTTCAGCTTGAAAGAAGCTGACCTAAACCAGAGAAAAAAAGTAGGTTAAAAATAAAAACAGTATCAAATCTATGAGGACTTTGCCAGGCTCTTTTATAAATAATATGTGACTATGGAACCATATGTAGCACTGGCATGATAGAAACAGTCAGGCTTTGATGCAGCATTGATGTGAGAGGCACTAAAGCAAGTTACAAGACAGTTGAAGACAGTTATTACTGCTGTGTCAACGTTGCAAGATAATATGGTCAATGGTCTTTTAAAACAGGCAGTTTTTGTTGGATCTTATTCTTTTTGCTGATCTCAGTGGCAAAACTCCTGGAGACCTCAGTGGAGAGAAGACCCAGGCAATGGTGAGGAGAGTAATTCATGTGCTTTGAAGAAAGCAGAGCTAACTCTGAACAGTCCCATTACCTGACCCTGACTGACATCATCAATCCTGTGGATGGCTCCTGATGGTTGACTTCAGTATACAGAAATAAAAGGACTACACTCCCAGGGAACCTAAACACTGGAGGACAGCTGGAAGTGAAATATGTATATGAGAATACCATCCCTGAATCAAATTGTTCCTGCCAGAGCCACTTAGAAGGATAAATAAATGAATAGCCAACTTGCTCTTGCAAGATGATTATTTCCAAAAATATTCTGTGCTGTCATGTAAGCAGCTGTAGGTTTTTTGGTGGTGGTGGGTTTTTTTTTTTTAACCATAACAGCATAAGGAGAGATTTTCCTTGCCCTGGATGAGATAATGTGACAATGAACACATTGTTTTTATTTTTTATTTCTTCTACAATGCATACAAGTACTGATACTCATAGTATTAGCTAAAAACAGTGCAAGAAGCTTCTCACTCAGTGATCAGAAATTAATTATTGAATAGCCTGTCTACGAGGAAAGCTTCTTTTTTTTTCTTTTTTTTTTTGACAAATTGGCTTGAGCTTAGGCTTTGCATTCAAGTCAATGAGAGCGTTGTTCATAGAAAAGCAAGCACAGTGTAGCCTTCCAGTATCCCTGCAGTCTTGGAGGAGCAGGGATTTTTTCCAATGCTTCCTAGTGCTTTCTTTTGTAACTTTTTGATTAGCACTCAACAGAAGAAACAACAAATAGTTTGGATGACTGTTAGAAAGTCCAGCCAGTGTTAGAGCTATAATGTCTGTGTGTAATTGTCAGGTAGTGCTGAGGTCTCCAATTCACTCCTTGGTCCTGGTCACTTGACCACCCACACTGCGGAAATCTTTTTCACTCTTGGGCTCTTATTTGGAGTGAACTGATCCCATCTCTTTTAAACCAAAACTGAGGTACGGTTCTGTGGGACAGCTCACTCCAGTGCTTGCTACAAATAAGCACTGTGTTTCAGACTGCACTTTCACAGTTCTTCAGGAGACTTTGCACTCTTTACCATCTCCGGGGCATGCGGAGCATCCATTTTGTTTCTTTTGTTTCAGATGTTTTGAACTGAATAAAACACACAGGAAATAATAGCAGTGTCTTATGGCTTGAGGATACCACACCAAGAGGGACCCAGCACCCACCCACACAAAAGCGTGTGTGGGTGCACATAGTATTCATCTTTTGGGGAAAATACAAGATAAATATTTACCTATCCAAAGTGCAAGTCAAGCATGGCTAAAATGAATTTCTGTATGGAAGATCATAATTAAATTGATCAAGTGTTCAGGATATTTTTCAGGATTTTTTTTTGTTCCCATCCCTGGCTGTAGCAACTAATGCAAGCAATTAAAAGAGCACTGGTCTGAAGTTTAGCATGCCCAAATATCTTGGAATTTCCATATGCTTATCCCCCAGTTACTAAGAAAGGGGTGCAAGGTCATTCGCAGATGACAGTAAGAAACATAATGTCATTTTTTTAAAAAATGTATCTCATAGAAAGTTTCTATTTCACGTCTCAAGACTAAAAGTGTGGTAGGGTAAATACAGAAAACAGAGGAGAGAGAATTTTTAATGTGAAAAATGGCCTTGAAACTATACCTGGAGGTAAAGAAGCCCCATGCCCTGATCATCAGATCTTCTTAGACTCTATATGTCATAATATATGCAACCTGATTAATGAATTATTTTCTAAGTATATTCCAGTACAATATAAATTATAAATCAAGCTAGGAGGGGACAAAATTGTCATGATTCTAAGGAACATTTCCAACAATTTGGGGGAAAACGTATGCCAGATATTCTGTGAAGTTATTAAAAAGCACAAAGAACCTTGCTCACGAGAAATATTGTGATAAATCCAGGTGGAATGTCGTCTCTAGACACTGGAAAAGGTGTGGAAATTATTTCAGTCTTTTAATATGATAGTGGTGTCTTCATAAGGAACTCTTAGGGTCCTCTGAGGGTTTCATCCACCACATCAGTGGTGTAGTTCAGCTGCACCTGCATTCCATTAGGATGGCTTTTTCTGTTCCGGACGGCACGTCACCAAAGTTAAATTTGATCCAAGGATCCTTACTGATGCAGGGTTCCGTATATTTTGCAAACTGAACAGAAGTGATTTTTACATGATAGTCAATGAATAGGAAGAATAAAGCTAAAAGACAATTAATAGCTATACATATTAGTATTCACAAACTAGGTATATTTTAAAAATAAATGATGATTTTTTTTTCTTGATTTTTGTGTATGATTTCAAGAAAAGCTCTCCCTCTTGGTAAATGTACATAATGAAAGGCTGAAGCAATCCAGAAGTTACAGGCTGAAATATGTACGACTCTTTCAGAACAGAAAAGTTAACCCAGTGATTCTCTAAAACTGTGAAAACTAAATCTTATATCTTCAAAAGTTGTTTACGTGCTTCAAATCTGCAAGCCTGAAAACACAACCCACAAAGCTGGACTTGTCCTCATGACCCAGTGACTTTTTGACATCTTGGGGTCATGCATCCAAAGCATGCACAAGCAGGAAACACAAGGCTTCTTCCAACCACATCCTGATGTGACTGTAGTGTAAATTAGAGCTGTGAGAGTTCTGGGAAAATTCATCTGGCAGGCATGCTATGTTTCTTTTCTTTTTCCTTTCTCTTATAAATTGTGCTAAAGGGCTTGGGCTTAGTATGAGTCTAATTAAAATTAATGAGAGTTAAATGCAAAGGAAAAAAAAAATCCGTCATAAATGGAAACCTGTATATTAAGAAGGCTTCTAGCAGGAATCTTCCACATCTCAGGACTGATATGAGTGATAAGATGTGAGACAAAGATGAGGGAACATTTTTTTAGAGTTACATTGCAGTGATGTAAGACTGACACGCACTAGCCAAACAGCAGATCTTGATCACTCAAGATAGGATAAGCACGCATTGTTGCTTGCAGGATGGGTTTTGACAAGACTACAGAGATATCCATTTCCAGGCTTAAAAGAACCCATCTTATTTTCTTTTACTTATCTAGCAATTTATTTATCTGGCAACCAAACTGTTTCTCTGCCAGTCATCTATCTCCCTGTCGTGTCAGGCAAAGCTGCAAGGAGAAACTCTGGTGCCACGGATTCCTGCTAAGTGTCACATCATTGCTCTTAAAAATAATCACCTATCTATTAGGTTTGTGTGAACAAGAAACAAACAAACAAACAAACAAAAAGGATCCTAGAGAGCAAAGCAGAAAGAATAAGGGCAGTCTACAATCACCTGGCTGGCAAACAGTATGTTGAGATCAAAAGCAGGTAAGTTATCTTATGTGGTTCTTATCCCAGGTCTAGCTGAAAAATGACGGTGAATTTTCAAGGTACTCATTTGAAGACAAAAACACTGAGGTTGTGACAAGTCACAATGCTAAATGATAATTATGGAAATATGGTGACTATACTAAAAAAAATGCTTAAAAAATAAAAGGAAATCACTGAAAATTAAAATATTTATATTTCCTGAAACACACAAAAGAGGTGTTGATACAGCTAAGATACCAATCATTTGTGTTAGAAAAGTAGTTAGCCTATTTATCCCAAACAGGAAAGGAAATAATACACAGTGGTTGTAAACACAACCACCCTCCCAAGAAACACCTTGGGAAGAAGGGACTGTGTAATAGTATTTTTATTTTATATACAAATCAAGAACATATGCAATTTCATCTTGACAAAGAAAAGGAAAATTCTGCATGTTTGGAAGTTCTACATGCTGCATATCTTCAAGATTCAACTGGGTAAACCATGATGTTTACGATCTGCTGATGAGACAGAAAAATGAGACAGCAAAAGGAGAGACCAATATCAGTTTTCAATGCAGAATAAAATCTCAAACTGACCAAAGCAAAATATAAAGTTGATTGAGATCAAGCATGGAGAATGCAGATTCAGAAATAAAGAATAAGTTGACCGGTGGGATCAGAAAAGTAAAGATGACTTTGTATCTATTTATTGTCAAACCATCCAATTCATACCAAATTTCTTTTGGCCATGTGGAAAGTTAGCAAATTTTATTGAAATCCATGTATATCCTTCTGACAAACCCAGAATCAAGAGTTGCCATATGTAATAAAATAATGCTGCAAGCCGACTTTCTGAGTTCTTTGGCTGATTTGATGTAGTACATAAAGCTTCTATCAGCTGCACATCAGCAATGCTGTAACTATTCCAAAATGTTACTTTATGACTCTTAGCTTTGTTTTAGTTTGCAAAAGATTGATGAGAGAGAGCTGACTGACGTCATTCAAGACACGCTGTAAACATTGCTCATTTCAGTATTGGAATTCCATAATGTAGCACTGTCCAGATGTTATTTATTAGATAGTCTGTTGCTTTCTTCAGTTTTGCATTTTCCTTTGGCATTCTTAACAGCCTTTTCTGTAAGTAAAAAGAAAAAAAATGCACACCTTTAAATCGGACATCTGGTATAACTCGATCCAGTTGAGTGCAAAGGGATTATATCATGAATGAACAGTGCCTTTAAATATGACCCGAGCCATAAGCCCTCCATGTACCAAACCTCCTAAGGAGGACAGCCAGTGTGTAAATGACAGTACAGAAAAAAAACCTTTCCCTGGCTATGTCTGGAGTGTGCACAAATCTAACACAACAGTACATGCAGATTACAGGATTCACGAAATTTGGAGGCAATGAAGAGGACAAGCAAATGGAAATATATGTATAAACTTCTGAATAGGATTTCTATTTCTTTTTGACAGATGGCTTACGGCAACTTCATAGGAAGATAGAAAGACTTTGCCCGAGCAAAGTTTACCACCATAAGGATTTTTTCCTAGTGATAAATATACACATAATGAGAAGGGCTTTGTCAGGAAAATTATTTAATTATCAGAGGCTAAAAGTTGTTTTAAAGGAAAAATTTGACTCTGCAGTGTTAACTGGTTTTGTTTCTGTCTTCTTTGTGATAGAGAAAAAAAGTCAGGAAGCTAATTCTTTCAAGGTACTTTTGAACAGTCAAAATGAATCAGTATTGATAGTGGTTTGGCTGACCTGTGGTTTTCATGAAATGCAGAGCTGTGAAGTGATTTTTTTTTCCAAGTTGCTGGAAGCAGCTGAGTCTGAGATTTTTTTTAAATGACACTGAAGAGACATATGCATTGTACACAGAGCTGGCAAATGCCAGGAAATATGAACTGAAGACTGACTGCCAGTAAAATCTAAACAAGTATATCCTCAATAAAACTAGCAAAACACTTTCTAAAGCATGATGCAATTAACAGTTGTATTTGAACATACAATGGCTTACAAGAGATACACTGTAAGCAAGATAAATCACTAGTCTGAACTTGTGATTTTGGAAGTCTGGTCACATATCTTCTGACAGATAGTACATGAGTGTCTTAGCAGTGACTGCATTTCCTGGAGTGTGCCTCCAGTTTCACTGCCAAGTCGTACAAATGTGAAAGAGAATTATTATCAGGGAGGTTCAAGATAGTAACTCCTGTGAATGGAACTATTGCAAGAATGAGTCATTTAAAACACCCAAAACAATCACAGGGAATACACCAAAAACTTTTCTGTTTAGCTATGCTGGTATTACTGCAATGCTCAGCCTTGTTATCCAGTCAGTTTCCCCATTCCCATCATCTATCATTGTTGATTTGGACAGGAATAGGAGTAAGCCAGAGTTGCATTGAGTTTTCAGTTGAACATGACATTGGAGACCCATAGCCTTTTGCTGGCTCTCTGTTGGTAACGCTATAGGTGGATGAAGCCTGAGGTAATTTGGACACGTGCCCTGGGTCTAGTTACTTCTCTCTGGTGTGAATAAAGCCAAGCTTTCCTTTTCTGTGCTAAGTCATGGCTTGCTTAGCATAAGCCTACCTTGCCCACAGGAACTGATTAGAGATATCATGCTTACTCACTTACATGTGGTGAACAAATACAGAATTACCTCATTTGCAAAGGAAACATGGATGGTAGTTTAAAATGATGTTTTGTGTGCCTCTCCACTGAGATCTCTGTTGATGAGTATGCAACTGGAGTTTCTCTGATAGACTGACAAAGGTCAATTTCATTTTATAACAAGTTTAAATATTTTCTCTTAAAAAAGACACCAAAAATTAAGTGTGTTTGGAAGACACTTGAAATCCATTCCTGATTCTTCTTAAGTCAACTGGACATTTAATAGTCCACCTCTGTAGTATCATAGAAATGTTACAGTCACATCAGAGGGTGTACCTGGGATGCAAACTTTCTTTAGAAGCCCCCATGATTATGGGTCCTTCTATATCTTTTAGAGCATGCTATAATCTGCTCCCTCCTTCAGCTGCTACAAATGCTTGTGGAGCTGCACTATGAATGTGATTGCTGGAATGAGCCAGATGATTAGAAATAACCTTCTCTCCTAAATGATTATTGATCTCAGGCCAAAGCAGAATATATTTTAAAAACCTACCATAGCTGTTTTACGGCCCTTCACAGGATCAGCAGATTTGCTTTAATACCTTATTTCCACTATGAATACTTATAATTGATGCCACTGTTTTCTGGCTTAAAGGTAATTGTGTGACTTTTTAAAATTTATTTTTCTTGGACTGATATTTCTGCTTTGTGTCTCCCCACAGCTCATTAGCTTGCATTTTCCTTCCTTTGCCTTTTCATTTGAAAGTATAGTTCTGCTTTCTACTCCTTTACCAGCAGTTCCTCCAGGACTCGAATTCTCAGATTTGATGCCAAAAATATGTGCTGTGTTTAAGTGGGTTTATGACCCATTCTTCCTTTTGACTGCAGCATATACTGTTGATTATGCCAAAGAACGTAATCCTTATGACTGTGACCACAGGAGCAATGCTTAATGGTCTGTACCCCTGTTTATGCCAGTCATCCTCCAGTGATGTAGTTCATGTATTGGCCCAAGAATGGAATTGATCTCAGTAGTATTAAAACTATTTTTTACCATGAAGAAACATTTTCTGTTATCCCAAATGTTTTTGTTTTGTTTCATTTATTTTATTTTATTTTATTTTATTTTATTTTATTTTATTTTATTTTATTTTATTTTATTTTATTTATTTTAACTTTATTTTTTGAGGTTTACAGATTTGTTTTGCTCTTTCTGTATCATGCCAGGGGTAATATAGCAAAGAAAAAGTCTAGCGGAAGGGCCAGTCATTGACCCATACCGATTGCCTACAAAGGAAAGCATGATATTTGATCCACTGTTTTCATCTTGGCAAGTATGAAAGAATAGCTGCTGCAGAGATGCTATTCCCTGGTTCATCAGTGGCAAATGGGGAATGAATAAAAGAGAGAGGAAAGAAAAGAGAGACTATATCTTCACAGTATACTTGCTAGTGCCATTAAGCATCTGCATCAGATTACAAACTTTGAAACACGGATCAGGTTCAAGTGACACTAGTTCTCTTTATTTTATCAAGTTGAAATAGTTTCTTAAATTCCCACCTGCTGGAACCTTGTGCTTAGAAACGACTTTGCAGACTTATTATGTAACACAAGTGTGAACAAGTGGGATACAACTTGATGACCACTTAATCACTACAACCATTAAACTGATGTTGTCTCCAGTATCTCTGAAATCTCTGGGAAATGAAAGTTTGCATCTCCACTCTGGGGAATTTCAGCTGCAGGGTGACAGTACGTCACAAGAATTTACCTACCTCTCCCTTCCTTCATCTTACGGGAAACTGAGTGCTGCTTCTCATCGCCAGTCACATAGAGAGGCTGCTCTTTAAGAACAAGAGGAGATGGCTTCGGCTGCAATACACCACTCCTCTCTAAGTTTTTCACTTGAGCGGGAGAGGGGAGCATCCCATCAGGATCCCAGCTGAGAGGTGTAGCTACCAACATAAGCACATCCACTGTCTGTGGTTGGCCCCAGCACTGCAGCAGTGGCGAGGATTCCGGGGCTGCATCCCTGTACCTGGCGCAGGGCCAGTCACGGTGTGCTAAGTTTCTGACTGAGAATTTGAAACTGCATTAGAAAACAAAGAATTTCAAATTTCATTTTAAGAAATCCTTCCTTTAATTACTGAGAATATGAATGCTTCGCAAATTCAAGGTGACTGAACTGCTTGCCTGAAAACAAAAGTGACCAAAAATTTCAAAAACACAAGCGATTCTGACCTTTTGAAATGAAAATGAAATAGTTTATAAATATAACTACAGAGTTTGAAATAGAAGCAGTCCAATAATTGAAATAGTCTTTCTCAACTTACAATGTTTATTTAAGTATTTGTTTGCTGGTTTGTTTTGTTTTTGTAAACCAAAGCCATTACTTGCAGAGCTCTGCATGGAATACATTCCCAACTTTCTTTTCCAATCCATGCTTTTTCACTAGTCATTTCACAAAGTCTGACTGACATACCATTGTGAAAACTTCTTGCATAACTTTACCAGGTGGGGCAATATTCCAGTAGTATGTGTTATCTCCTAGACCATTCCCCTATTTTCTAAAATCCCCTCTTCCCCCATGACCCTTTTGCACTTTCCTGGACAACACCCAAAATAATTCTCTTCTGTTTTCTTTTTTGCTGACAGCTTCCATTTAAAAGACCTTGCTTTCTGCCCCTTTGTATTCATTACGGAATATAAATCAGGAGATCTCTGATTAGCTTGCTTCCTTTTTTTTTTTAACTCAGGATGATGTCAGTGTGGCTCAGGGAATGAGGTTTATTGGTTAAATTGTGGGCTCTTTTCTGGATAAACCAAGAAAAACCCTTATTCAAAACAGTGCAAGTTTGATGTAAACAATGGTAATTTATATTGCTTTGAGTTATGTTAAAAAAAAAAAAGAAAAAACATGCGTAGACACAAATCTCTTCTGTGATTAGCCCAAAGGAAGAAGTAAAACTTAAATAAAATGTCACAGCTCTGTTTTCGTTCTGCAGGAAATGGTCACGGGTGTACTTGTAGTGACTCATTTTATTTGAATATATTTATTTACAGCTATTTGGCAGAACTATTATGATATTTCTTAAGCCACTCCATGGCAAAGGTGCATTTTGTTTTCTAATAAAACAAATGATCAACCTACTCAAGAATCACAAGACTCACAAACCCTCCCAAGGGTTTAATGTTAACACACAAATTGAATGGTAGTTTCCATGTCACAGTAGAATGCTTGCTGGTGTTTTAGTACCTACAAAAATGAAAAGATAAGCTTGAGTATATTCTCAATGCTTTTTGACCTGTGATATTTGATTTATTTTATGCAGCACATATATTTATCGTTAACTAAAATAGCTATAGTATTAAAAGACAGGAATAACCTTTGTCATCTGGCAAGTCAGATTTGCCATTTGGAGTCAAAATCATATTCCATTAGAAAAAGTCACATCAAGTCACATCCTCACTGCTCTATTTATTTTTTGAGAAAGCACATTTTCACCTTACTTCTCAATCTATTCCAATCCGTTTACTTTAAAATGAAATATTCTCACTTTGAAACAGCCCAGATTCCATTTCCCCAAACAAAAAATTAAATGTCTGCCTCTCATAGCAGTCCCAATTACTGACACTTAAAATCTGTTTTAATCAGTGATTTTTAATCTTGTTGACATCTTGTCTGAGGCCAAGAAAAGACAAGCTGTTCTATTGCTCTCTATTAAGCCTTACCCCAGTCCCGTTCAGAAACGCCCAGGCTGAGGGAAGGTCTCGGTCTCATACTTACATTTAGGGAAGTCCCTTTATTGAAGACTGGAACAATTTTGGGTAAGGAAGATCTTTGAATCTAAATGTGTTAAGGCCTGAAGGTTACCTGCTCTTCATTGGACACCTTGAACGTTGCATTTCAACTTCACCATACCAGGATGCTGTTGACATTTTAGGAAAGAGGAAATCATAAAATAACATTCAGTGACCTTCTACTTTGCTAGCAGTTCTGAGAACTGTTATAAAAAGAAATCAGAACTAGAAGCAATGCATATTCTTTTTTCCTGTTTGAGACAGGACAAATTTAAAGCTCATACTTTGTATCTGATGAAAACTACCCTCCCACTCTATAACTTTTGAAGATTTCTGAAAATAGCTTTAGCCTTTCTGAGCCAAAATATCCCTAAAAAATGAAGTCTAAAGGGAGTGATATCTGCCTTGAATTTGGAGGTACAAGAAACACCTGATATTACAGTTCAGCGAGGTATGAAGTATTTTCCTTCTGGTGTAGAAGCACAAGGGATGAGAAGACTGTTGTTAGAGGAACCATTTGCATAATATGTTCTGCCTGGCTTCTCATTTTGAAATCTCAAGTGGATGGACCTCCATTTCTAGAAGAATGTCACAAATTTCCTTTGTCCTGGATTTTGTTAAAGGATATACATACTAACTGATCGATTTAGCAAGTATAATTTTTTCATTAACTGCAGAAAAAAATAGGAAGACTCAACTATATAGTTAAGAATAGAAAAGATTTGAATATATAGAGATATGCATGGTTATTCCTAGCTATGCACTTTCAAACATTATTTGAGCTCTTCAGCCCTACATGTACTGCTCAGATTTTAATTTTATGATTTTAGCACACAATGTAAGAGATAGCAGGTGAACTAAATCTTAAGTTATGGTGAAGACATACTAAACATCCTATCATAAGCCTAAGAACTTTGACACAGAAATAATCAGTGATAAGAGAGAGAAGTCAGTTCCCTTATTCAAGCTCTTAGATGTCATGCAAGCCTGAAGAACAGCAGAGAAAAAATGATATATTGTGTAGGTCTAAGTAGTCTTTCTGGTAAGCAAATTACAGGTCAGTAGTTTCACTTCCTTGACCTCTTGTCTAATCTCCTCAGATGAAAGGTGCAATTCAGAATTTGAGGCTTTGAAGGGCTCAAGTGCTGGAGGAAACCAGTACCTCTAGACAGCAGGTTGGCATTGGCCTAGGTTTGCATGTAAATGGAAACCCCCAGTATAGGATGGAAATGAATTATACTGTCCAAAACCACAACAGAAATGCTATTTTCACTGCTGGCTTTGCTGGCAACCTGAATTATGCTAGTAGGTAGAGCTCTGATCTCCATGGGACTAAGACATAGCACATAGGTGGCTGAGTGACAATAAATCAACCCTTCCTCTGTGCTGGACAATTCTTTTGCAACCTTCCTTTTCCTCTGCGGTCAGTCTGACACCTCCCCAGGCATGTGGAAATGCATGCAAAGAACTTCATGGTTCTGCAATGTGCAAACAATCACGAAGGCTCTTAACAGCCACAATTTCTAAGTTAGCCTGTTTAAAGTATACTTTTTGTAGATTAAAGACTTAAATTACCTGTGTTGCCAGGAGTATTCTAAATGAAACATAAATTCTACCTTACTGTAATTATTGTGGCCAATTATACTAAATCGAGCAAATAGCTTTTCTGTAAACAAACATTCTGCCAGTGGGATTAGAGGCCGTCACTACTGATTTGCAGGGAATAGATCATTAGTTCTGATAAAACAGGAGCTTAGGCAGAAATTTCCTTCTCTTTAGATAAATCTATCTTGTTTTTTAATTAAAAAAGGGGAGTACTCGTGCAAACTGAAGCAGCACTTTTAATTTCACTTGAGTTCTGCCCATTGCTAGGATTTCTCCAAATTCCAGTATCCCGGAATGGACTGTTTAATCAAAATAACGAGCAGGAAATAAAAAGGAGGAGAACCCAATGCCAGATCAATAAATCAAAAACACACTTTAAAGAGAGCATGATCACTAACTGGAGTAAGGCTGTTTTTTTTTCCCACTTTTCAATCAATAATTTATTTCCAAAGAAGTGGAACAGAAAAAAAAAGTCTGTAGAAAGTCACAATAATTATAATTATACAATCATGCTGATCAGAAATTATCACCAAACTAGGATCTTCTGACTCAAAGATCTTAAGATACGTACTAGAAATTATACAGTAGAATTTGCCATCTAGCAAAGCATAAGCCAAGACACTGAATTAAGCTGATTTTAGATTAATAGTTAAGGTGTAAAAAGGTGTTAAAAAGTTAAACAGGAGGGTTAATTTCACTGGTTAACTCTAAAGTTCAGAGAAACATGACCTCCATTTTCAAGTCCCTGGCTATTAAATAAAGCATACTGACGCCTATATTATATTGTACAGACTGGCACATTAGAATTTAAATCAGTATTTACATTCCTAAATTACCAGCTCAGTGTCATGTCTGAAAGATGAACATCCCGGTAAGTAGCATAATTCAAAATAATAAAGTTTCTCACCTCTTTTTAGCCGTTTAAAATATTTTATTCTTGAATTCTGTGAATTCTTACGGAGACAAGAATACCCAAGTGTCTATGTTATGCTCTGTTTTCTGATTCACATTATGGTTCTCTACAGTAAGAATTTTGCATTTATCTTGACCAATGAATTCTCATTTGAGAGTGTTTTAATAGTATTATTGTTTCCGAACACACAATTTAAAAGACCTGAAATAATATAATTGAGACAATACACAATTATGGCAATAGGTAACATTAGTCTGCACTCTGAACAGTGCACACCCTAGCAAGGCTTCCCAAATGAAATTCTGAAGGGAAATTTTTCTGTCCCCCTCTTTGTGGTGGTACTTGTTTTAGTGTTTAAGAAAACAGATATCTTCAACTTGCTACTCTGCTCCCTGTTACTACTTTTGCTGAAGCTCAGATGTGTGCATCATCCATTGGCAAAGAGACTGGCATTCCAAGTTAATCCGAAAAGCTGGAGAACAAAAAATAGTTAACATTGTCGCTAGCTTCTTGATGATCCTTTGACATGCTTGGAATAGTTTACTTTGGCCATGCAGATAAGAAATCTATCAGATAGTGTATATAGTATAAGTGTATAATAAATACATTGCAAGAATAATTGATCACAACTGATAAAAAGGCAGTGAGACAATATTGTTTTGAAAGAAGAGATCATGGGTGCATTCATCCAAGATCATGAGTGCATTCAAAAAAAGAAGAATGGGTGTGCTTCGTGGTGCAGTTTCATGCTTTGGCCATGAAAATGTTAAATTTGCTTTGTGTACTTGCTATAGTGTTGTGTATGGCATGTTGCCATTGCAAAACCAAACAGCATAGCAATAAAACATCTTTCCATGCTGGAAGAGGAAGTAGGAGATTAGTTTATACAAAATAAATTGCATAAAAATATAGAGGGAAATCCCAAGGGTCTCACGTGTGTAACGCACTGGGGAGAGCTTGTTTTATGAAGCTTTTAGCTTGAACTAAACAATATGAATGTACATAATGTGTTTGCTTAAGGAGGCTTTTGTATCGTATTTTATTTGGTTTTCTCATGAATTGAAAAGCACGTTTCTACTGCTATATATTATCACCTATATAGATTTTATTGCTCTAGTCTTCATGCTTTCATTGCTACTCTGCCTACTTAATTTTTGCGGATTTCTTGACAGAAATCTCTCTGCTTTTAAAAGATTATGTAAGTCTTCCTAATGTCAAGATTTTGATCATTTTAATTATGGCTTTATAGACTATACACAGTCTTCTTTGCAAAGATTTCGTCTTTAATCACACAGAACCACTTGGTGTATTTTAACAGAAACATGCTAGAGGAAGATATATTATAATTCAGGTTTGTATTTGGAAACCAGGTCCTAAAGACTGTGTATATTGAAAAGTCCACTCTTACCAATCTCAAAAACACAGTAGAAGCTAAAGGGACACATACTAGTGTCAGCGTAGCTCAGTGACCTGAGCTACAGTTTAAGGACTTTTTTTCATTTAACATAAGCTGTATAACCCAAGAGCTATCTGTCATTTGAGCAGAGCTCCGTGAAAGTTTCTTTCACCGATCTTTTGTGTGTGTATGTGAGTGTAAAGAGGCAGATTTAGTGAACCCAAAACATTTCAAGAATGTGTTTTTCCAAATCTTTCCTGAACAAATGTAAACATTCCAAAAATTCCCTGTGACTGACATTTTTAGAATGATATGTTGTCATCTGGGGGTTGAAATGATTTCTCATTTCAGCAAAACTTTTAACTTTATTTATGGCCATTAAAAAGAAAACTACCTCGAAATCAAACCAAAATGACCCAATTTGCTTGATTCCAAGGAATTACCCAGGATATTTTGTTTGGAGTGGTGGCCTGTGTGTGGGGGGGTTAAACTGACTGAATTAAAAATGAAAACAAAATTAGGATTTCCTATGTGAGAACAACTAGTGAGCCAAAAAGAATGATGTTTTCATCCAGCTTGACAGCCAATTAACAGTTTCACTTCCCCTTCCTCCACATGGGCAGGCATGAAATGTAGGTGGCAGACAGGAGGGGTTGCTTTGGAGCTCTCTGTGGTGTGACCATGGGCTAGTTGACCTTGAAAGCAAGAGACTTTGACGAAATGGTGATATAGCTGTGGAAATCATAGGTGGTGAGACAATTGCTTACTAGGGTGGGTAGATGCTAAATGCTATAGTCAGTTTTTTGTTGTTTGTTTGTTTGTTTGTTCCTGGAGAGCAAGTTATTAAGGTGTTGACTGACAACTGTAGATTGGCAAAATTTCAGAATTTGAACTTTGTATTTTTTTTCTTCCTTTTGCTTTTGCTATCTGCTTTTCTCCTCACCTCCTTGCATCCCCCCATCTGGAAAAAAATAATAAACCAAGTCTAAAGTTATGTTAGGATTCTGTGCTATGGATAAAATCCAGGCCCCTCCTTTGCGACTTCAAAGGGCCCATTTGCAGTGGAATGAGTGTCATTTGGTGGTGGAAGCAGGAAGCTATTTAGTCAAGAGGCACGACAGAAACGAGCCAAAGAGGGAGTAAAGCCTGAGGTCCGACTGGTGGAAAAGTCTTTTCACATGTTGAAACATAAAAATCAGCTGCTGGGACGTGCACACTGCACAACTACATGGCTTTGGGGGTAGAACTGGGGGGGGACTTGCTTCACCCTCTCTGTGCCATTCTGCCTTGTAACTAGCATGGGTGTGGGCACAGGGCTTGACTTGCAGCTTTCAGGAGCAGACTGGGGTCCACTGAAACCAGGAACAACCCCAAGCCCTCTTCTCTCATGAAAATCTTATTTCGTCTCCTGCTCTAAGTCATGTGATTCTGAAATAAGGCACAGAGCTTAACTTGCTCACTGTATATTTTAATAAATAGGAAAAAAGAAAAAAAGAAAAACACCTTCTCCTTTTTCTTGGTCTGAAGCAAGAGTTTACTTCTATGAAGGTAGCCATAATATATTTATTCCCACGTGGAAAGAAAAAACAAAACTCAAGTTTATTCTTTTCCTTGGTCTTCACTGTTGTCTTTATGTGCATTTTTTTTTGGGTGTAACTTATTAAACTCTGCTTGTCTTGGATTCCTGCAGGCCTCATTTGGATACAATGCATATTTACCTCACTTCAGTTCCTGTAGACAGTGATGTATTTGATCTGCTGGCCTGAGATATGCATTTCTTTCAGAAATCCTAATGTAAACACTGAAAGGAGTCGATAGTCATAAATCAGCATTCAGTAGCAAAGTCGATTTAAGGCAGTGGAATGACATGAAAAAACCCTCCATGCCTACTCAGTTCTTTTTTATTTCTGTTTCGGTCAAGCACAAGGAAGTATTTTTCTGCTGTGCTGACTTGGAGCTGAAATGGAGTCTTGCTGACAGGACTTAAGATGAGGAAGTTTTGCAACATAATTTACAGCTGGGGTAAAACTTGTCAGTGAATGTCAGAAGGCAACTGCTTCAATAAACTCGTTTGGTATTGTTGGTATATTATCTGAGAAAGATTCTTACTTTTCAAGAAAACATTTCATTTGACATAGAAGTCAGTTGTTCGGATCCATCATTTGGTGTGTGCAGCTAGTTGATGTTCATACCAAAAGAGCATTAGAGAGACAATTGTGCTCCATTTCCAGAGACTAGCTTCTTATGGAAAGCAAGGAGTCTCTTCTTTTTACTATCCAAATAAATTTGTCCAACATCATAAAAATGAGTAGAGTATTTAATGGAGACACACTGAGCAGTAGGAAGAAGGTGTGTTCTTTTTTGTTGTTGTTGTTATTTTCTTTTTAAGAAAAGATTTGAAGAGTGAAATAGATGAAAAAAAGTGATGTTTGTTTTAGCTGGTCAGGCTGCTTTGCAGAGTGGGCTGGGCAAGTACCAATACTGAGCACCTGGGTACCTGAAGTTTACTCCTGGCTCTGTTATTGCTCTACTCAGTAACTCTGAGAAACTATTTTACTTCTTTGCCTTCTGCTTCCCTAGCACAGCAGGGGTCTCTTGTCTCATTTTTCTAGCCAGTGCAAACGTTTCCAGATTTCTACCTGCACAGCGCACAGCACTTCAGAGCCCTCTCCCCACTGGGGGTCAGTGAGTGTTTCAGTCACACAAACAGCAGCAATGAGCAGAGCTCCGCTCCATGCACTTGGGAGGATTTACACGTAAAGCAAAGGGTCTGGACTACAGTCTTGTGTCACTGTGTTTATAGAAAAGGATAATGACATAAGAGAGCAAATGACTTCTTCTTTTTTCCTTTTGTCTCCCTTTCTGTGTGTCCTCAGCATTGCTCAAAGGCTGGAAAAGGCACTTCTCAGGTTAGTTAGGATGCAGTCAGGATAGTTAAGATGCAGTCGCTACATTCCCTTTCTAGTGCTTTCCCCTGTTTTCCCATAATCAGTGGTGTCAAGGAAGAGGAAAGTACTGGTGTTATATGTTTCACCTCCCCAGAGATAAAAGGAGCGAAGTGAAGCCAGATACATGATTGACAGAGGATAAAACAGGAATAAACCTAGTGACTGTTTCAGTGTCTCTGTCATGGTCAGGGTGTGACTGAAAGGTGCCATATGAAGGTGTGACTGAAATTTCTACAGCTTTTCCTGGAGGTAAAAGACTAAACAGAGCTCCCGGTGCACTTAAGAGTGGAGGTTGGAAAGGATTAATTGCTACTAGTACAGAAAAGATAACAAAACAAACTATGAAATATTGGCTAATATTCAGATGACTGAATATGGCCAGTGCTAGCGATAGTCAAAAAATTCATCCTTTGAACTTTTTTCCTTAACCCTTTTGAGTCTCCCTTCACACATGATGCTTTGTCAACAGTTTAACTGTGTTGACTGAAGCTGAATTATTCGTTTACCTGGGTGTGAGGGAAAAGCAAACCCAGCCCACATCTGAACTCGTGGCTTGCTTTAGCACAGGTATAACCAGCAGCAACGTTTTCTGAATCTGCATTTCTTTGTGCTTTTGAAAGTTAAGTGAAGTGCATGTGTTTGGTGCATGTGTTTGTGTCCTTGTAGCAGCATTAAGCCCATATTAGCATGCTCTCTAAGGCATGTTAACTTTGCTGGCAGGCGATTTTATACTTTTGCAATTCAATGAGGGGGATGTGAGAATGAATGACACTTCGAGAAAGTAAAAAATGTTCACTGATCTGAGCTAAATCCTGAGGGCTTGAAAGGATATATCCTCAATTCAACCTGAGAAGGGCCAAACATCAGCCTGAATGGACCAGCACATTTTTCTCGAACTGCAGACTTAACACAGACACCTAAATAAGCAATTAGAGTTTCAAAAGTCTTGGGTCTCCAATGATTCCAGTAGGATTTGTTGGTTCAGTATTTTCAATTAACTGATAAGGACCTGGAAACCTAACTCTAGGCAATTATTCCAGAAAACTTTGGGTAATATCCTGTAACAATATTAATTATTCAGAATTAACAATTCAGTGTTCAGTGCAGACTTGGATGGAATGAGTACCAAAAAACAGTATTTCTAAAAAATAATAGCGTTATCATGCTCTGAAAAATATATTACCAGAAACCAATTAAATTTAGACCGGTAAACTTTCTTTATTATTCCATAAGTTTTAGCTTCTTTATTTTGCAGTTTTTATATTCTTTCACTGTAGGTTTCTTTTTCAATAATATATGCATTGTGTATTCATTATACTATGCAATGCATTAATTGGCAACTTAAAAAATATATTTTCAAATAATTGAAGTTAAAACACGGTGGTCAAATTAACCAATTGTTGTTCTCCATAACATGTTAACTCTGATCACTTGCAGCCTATTTTACTAATTCAAAGAATTCACAAAACATCTCCCAGTTATTTTCAGGAATCCGAAAGAGCTCAATTGTGTACTCTTAAATATAAAAGGCATCTCAATAAAATTCTTTAAAATATACCAGAGACTTCTTTTTTTCCTACAGAGCAAAACTTTAAGCCTAAAAATAACTGTCCTTTTTTTTCTTATTGGCTAATTAGTGCATCAGATTATTGCTCGGGCCCTTTATCTGAGGCTCTGGGTAAAATCCAAATGGAAATGAGCTTGGCCAATGCTTTTTAACCCACATTTGTCAGTGCCACAAAGTCATCGTGCAATGTAGCCCAGTTGGCAGCTCCGATTAGGAGACGCACAGGACTGGCATAGCTGAGATGCTTTGTGCCGGGACGACTGCCACACTTGGACAGAACTGTGAACACCCATTTTACCTCTGTTCCTACTCTGTGCATCGCTCCGAAGTTATTGCTCCCCACTCTTATAGGAACATTAGCAGTGGTTTCTGTAAGTGTAAAATGAAGCTGCTTTTCAGAAAAGCAAAGCAAACGTCCTGAGGATGAGGAGTGCCAGGATCTCTTGCCCTGCTGACACGGGTGGGATTGCCTGGTGCAGGACCTCAGCCTTGGAGAAACACAGTGTGCCAGGGCTGTATGATTGTGAACAAGACGGAGTGATGGGAACCATGGAATTTCCTAGGACAACCTTGAGCCCTTTGAGATAGAAAGATCAAGCCTCTGGAGTCCCTTACACGGGGGCAAAAGTGAACTCAGCTAGTGGCATCCATCCTGAAATAAGATCAACAAGTGTATAGCATATCAGTGATCATATGCAGATATGGGGATCTCTCAGTGAGGAGTGTGCTAGTGTTGTGTTGGGCTAGTTTTTGTAGGGATGCTCATAGAAGGTGGATTCCTTCAAATCTCATGTTTGCCCTCACCTGAAGTGCTACTTGAAGGTGGAAGACACAATAGAAGGATGAATAAGTGAGCACAGTCACAGATTTTTCAGAACAGAAAGAACAGAAGTTTCAACTTCTCTTTCTTAGGATAGACTCATTACTGGGTCAAGCAGACTCTGTGCACAGCTCAGGAACATCTCGTGCGTGACTTCTGTGAGCTTTATGGAAGCTCTTTGTTAGTAAGCACAGAAATGTAGCAACTGTTTGATTGTTTTGGCTGCTCCTCAGGGCAGCCCTGACATGGAGATAGAGTATCTCAAAGATCCATCCTGTTGCAAAACTGTAAAATAAATAAACAAACAAACTACGATATTTTAGTCTCTGCAACCATTGCATCACAGGATTGCCTGAATAAAGGTTGTTCCTTGTGCCAGTCAGGGAACAGAGAGTTTAGGTGAACAGAATAAACTTTTACAAATGCTACCTTAAGCTACAGTTGCATAAACTCAGTGAAACCTCCAAGACACTGGAGAAATTCCCTGCTACATTTCAAATCAACTCATTCTGTTCATTTTTCTAGACACCTGATTGCAAGATGCTTTGTATGCTGTGGATTTCACTGACAGCACAGTCTTTGATACGTGTGATAACTCCTATCACAATAAAATCAGTGGGAAAAAAATAAGTGACAAACTAGCAAGGCCAGGATAAACATCAGTAAAGAAGAAGATGATGACGAGGGTAAGTCAGGAAGGGTAAGTTTGGGAAGAGATAAAATTCTGAGCAGCTTTGAAAGCAGCTTATTTGTTTTTAAGATTTGAAGATGAACAAATGTTGATTTAGTAACATAGCCACTTTCATCAACAAAAAATCATCAATACTTCTTATATTTAATACATCCACTTTTCCCCTTTAGCAATATATATAATTTCATAAGAAATGTTCAGTCCAATGCAGAAGATAATGAATTGATCGTCCCCAAAACTGAAGGAAAAGTTCTTAGCTTACTATGTTATTTATATTAGATAATGTATGTAATATATATAATTATATCACATATTATTTATTTTTATTATTAAAGTATTATTGAGGGAATGGACCAAGTTTTTTTAATATTTTCTGTTAAAAAGGAAAAAAATCCTATCGGATTTTGATATGATAGTGGTCGTGTTGTTTTATATTTAATGCTAAAATACTAGTTTAAGCTGAAAGAGAAACAGAAACAGAAAAATAATACTGACAGCTTTCTTTCAAATATTTCTTTCAATAGCTGTCAAGAACCTGCAGGTTAAGCAGGCTTGCCATAGTAATGGGAGGAAAAAGATAAAAAAAAAATAGATTTTTAAAGATTAGTAATATTTATTACTTTGTCTTAGTTCAGTGAGGACACATCATTTAGGAAGGAAATATTTTCATTACTGCTTCACTTTTTTCTATTAAAATTAAATGTTTCAGCATATTACATCTTTTATAGTCAGAAGTCTTGCATTTGATATAAGAAAAATTTCTTTCTCATTTATACTAAAACTACTGTTTTTCTCTCACGTAACATAAACCAAGACAGCTTGGACTGATTTCCTCGTTCATTTCTCAGCTTCATTGAAAATGTCAATGCAGGCTGTGCAGGGTTTACTTAGCATAACCTTCCCAAGGCCAGCTACCTTTAAAAAAGTTCTTGTCAGCAACATACTTGAAAGAGCTGCCTCAAGAAAAACTAGATTTCACTGCTGAAATGGTTGGTAGTTGTGGCATAAGTGTGCAAACATTTCTTGAGACCATTCTCTTATTTACGTTTTTTCAACATCTATTCCTCCTTGTAATCAAGTATCAGACAGGACAGAGCAACCTGGGTCAGGGCCTCTCTGTTCAGGGGAAAACATTTTTTTTAGGGCTAATATCAGCTCACAGTGAATGAGATGTAGTGAAGCTGCCTTGCGGCAGCTACAACTCCTATTTTCTGTCCTCCCTTGAATGCGTGATTAACTCGGGTATTGTGCGTATGTGCAAGCGCTCACATGTATCTTACACAGTTTTGTCATGAATGAGAGGATTGTTAGTAAAACTCACTTGATGTCTGGTGGCACGGAGGCAGATTGCACACCCAGAATTGACAGAATAGATAATATTCTCCCCCAAACTTGAACAACGCAAGAGAAAATCACTTACTTAGGTCTAAATTGCTTCAGCCTTTTAATATCTAGTGGTGAAGTAAATATGAAACCTCAGGTGGCTGAACAGTGCTAACTGCACATACTAAAATGAGAGCATCTGGTATTTCTAAAAGAAAAAAAAAAAAGACAAGACTGTTGTTTCGTGCAGCCCGCTGTGCTCTATGGAAAGCCAATATTCCTAGTGCTATGAGAGTGCTGCGAAATGATTTGTTAAATCTTCCGAATTCTGGAGGATGACAGTTACCTGTGCTTTAGGAAGAGGTTATAGAAGCCCCAAAAGACAAAGAGTGCATTGTGATGAATATGGAGAAAGCAGAAAGATTAGTTTTATTGTTATCATTGTGTCAATCTCTGAGAATGTTAAGCTCTAAGTAAACTGTTTACATGACAAATATGTTTAGAAAGAGACAACATGAGAACTCAAGAAATAAGAAATTACTGATCTCTTGGGAATAGCAAGAAGTCTTGTAAATGGGTTCACTAACATTTGAACAGTTATTTTCTCATTAATGCAAAAATCAGTCTCAAAACAGCTTGCATGAAGCATTTGACGTTTGTGGTTAAGGAATTTGTTTTGAATATTTGATATAAATACCATTTTATTTATATTTTTCAGTGTTAAGTGAAGTTAATTATTTGGCAAAAAAGGACTAATTGAAGCCTGAGCCACTAAAATGCATCAGTAAGGAACAAGAAAGCATTTTTGCAGAAATCTATCATTAATAGAAAGTAGAGGATATTCTATTGTTAGTTCCATTACTGTAACACAGATGACATCTTGCAATAAACTACTGAAGTCAGGTAGAAAAATATTACTCTGAAAGAGACAAAACTAAAAGATCAGCATATGGGAGAGAAATCTCTGGAAGGCTGTGTGTATAGGTGACAATATGTATTACTAAACTTTTTAATTTATTCATAATATGTCTGTAACATGATCTTGGGGTGAGGAGTGATTACATTTTATCTGTGTGCAGCTCTAATCATAGCAATAACAACCACAATACCCTATAGAATAGTAAACAGTAAAGCGTTAATGTTATTAATAAGATTGTGATTGTGTCAAAATATGCACAGAGAATTACCAAGAGTTCTACCCATTACATTGATTCAGCGCAAACAGGGTCAGTAGATTGTTTCTGGATCAAAGAGCTCAAGATTTAAATAAATTTAAATAAATAGATAGTTTTTCTTTCCTTACTAGGTACTTTGTGAGGTTACAAATTCGTTTTAGGGCTTCTGCATGGACTTTCCTTCTTGGTTAAATTGGTGGTTAATTGGTAGTTGCATTAATAAAGATATATTGTTCCTGTACCAGAGAAATGGTGGTCAGTTAATCCAGCTGTATACAGTACAACGTTTTTTGCAAGGAGAAAAGGGATGTGGATTGCCTAAAGTTACACAGGGACTTAGTAGTAGTGCTGCAGATAGTAGGAAAATACTGAAGTAGAAATTTTCAAATCTTATTTGGAATTAAGATAAACCCCCACTTTATTTATTTATTTTAATTCTATTTTTATTTTTATGCCAGACTCACTTGTGTATTGGGCTGCTCTTGATCTGTGCAGCAAAAGCAGACCGCAGTGTTACTAGCAAATCCTGCTTCATAAGATGCTTTGACAACAAGTCAATCCTATTTACCCTGCCTATTTTCTGCCAAAGATATGTACAATCGTTTTCTACTTGTACTTGAAATAAAATTAAAACTGAAGTCAAATTGGGTGGTTGGATATACTGTCTCCTTATCACCATCTCATTCCCCTTAATGTTTAAATTCAAAGTGAATTTTATTTTAGTCACATTAAGTGCTCTTTGTTATTTAAATTCTCTGAATACACCGGTGTTCTTCATGCTACTTTTCAAATTTTAATGAGCTCTTTCAGCTGGGTTTATTCAAAAGTGAATTTGCGAATGTTAAAAACAACTCTATTTCATGTCCTTCATGATTATCATCCTGAAAGCCATGTTCCATCAGCTGTGTTTGCTGCCTGAAGATGCCACAGAGCTATCCATCATTTCAGGAACTTCACATTGTGGGGAGCAGATGCTCAGGTGACATCCACTGGTATCATGACTGATTTGAATATAATTTCAGCGATTGATTTGAAAATAATTTCAGTGATCAGCTGAGGTTCCTGCCCTAGTCTTAAAATGTATTTTGCGTATTTTCCTGTATTGGTTACTTACCTGACTCAAATTTCTAAGAAAAGGAGCCATAAGCACATGACTTTGGTAAATAAGCAGTCAGAAAAAAATTAAGCAGAAAAAATAGCACTTTGGAAATGAGCAGTTTCACAAAGAGCGTGGTGACGAAGAGCTGTCTGTTGACAGTGTTCCTTTAGTAAGTGAGAAGGTCTGGATGTGAGTCAGGGGCTACTAGGGGGTGCTCCATGGCCTCTATTAAGCAGACTGCATGACCAAAATGGTCCCTTGTGCCCTCTGAATCTGTTCAGCTGCAATCTGTGAATTAATGATAATTCTGAATAATTTCTGTAAAAGCATTCATGCAAGAAAACAAAAACAATGAGGAACTCCTCCTGAAAACCTTAGCTGTACACAGGGGTACTGTACACTGGGCATGCCTCGCTCCTGCATAACTTCTGCTAAAATTGATACCAGTGGAAAATATTTAAATCTTTGTGCAGGCTATGCAGTGATATGCTAGTAATGTGGCATGTCCAGGGGAGGCTGTAGTTTCAGCTGTGATGTTAGTAATATTACCTGGAAATAACTGCTCATAAAGTCCGTCCACAGCCACAGCACTTAAGTAGGAGCTCTGAGCGAAGGTGCAGAAGGACTTTAAGTCATTCTGTAATGTAAGAGGTAAAATATCATGTCATTTCCATCTCTGAGATGAAGTTCCATTTTCCAGTGCAAACTGAATTACTGAGGATCATTGAAAGAGGTTAGAATTCATAGTGAACATTATGATTTTCTCACTACGTTTGGATGGTATCTGTGTCTTTTTCACTGGCACAGTATTTTCTTTCATTCCAGAGAGCTTCATACTTGTTTTTTGTTAAGAGAGATGGAAGATTAGATGAAAAGCAAACTTTCTCATTTTTGCTTCCCATCCTGCATTTCTGAAAGTTAGACAATTTACTATTTCAGTTTTATTGGCATGCATCTCACCCATACTGAAATCTAATACAGTGGTCTTGATGATGTCATTAATGGTGATTTTAAGTCAGATCAGAATCTCAGTTTTTGATTCTGTTGCTTTCCAGGCATACTTGAATGGCAGCTGGTTACCTAGTTCACCTAACCCTTCTAAGCGACTTAAATAAAATAGTCTTGTTGATTTTGCTGCAAGTTTTATAGGCCAAATTAACTTATTAGGCCAGACAAATCTAGTTTGTTTATATCAAAGGTGTGGGGGGGGGAGACAGCGAGTACAGATGTCTGAAAGACCATGCAGAGGCCTTTAACCTTTTATAAGACTTTTCTAAATATATGTAAGCCTGACTTTACATCAGACCCTATAATCTGCAGTTTAAAAATAACCTTCCTCTCATTAAAGCTGGCATTTAATCTCATTAGCAAACAGAGGGAGGAAAGATTGAAAATGGCAGACTGCAAGTTTATAACTGGTAAATACTGTTTACTTATCCTGTTTATTAAGAATGCAGTAAGAGTTCCCTCTGCAGCTACTTTCACCTCATCTATCTGCATCATATGTTGCTGGTTTCGTTATGGCACACCATGGATATCTGGGGACTGCAACAGGCAGTTCTACTCATTTCCTTGAAAACAGGAACTGAAATTCCTAATAAAAGGGGAAAGAAAATCATAAAAATTCTTGTGCTGCTTTGCGTGCTGAAGGGCCATATCCTAGTCTCACCAAAGCTGGTGATCCTTGAACTGCTGGGAGAGGTCCAGGATCCAGCCCCTCCACCCTGTCTCACGCTGCCTCTGAATCAAAGCAGAAGCAGAAATTGGAGAGGAAGGCGCTTGCCTGAGCTCCAGGAGGCCCAGCCTTCCTCCTCCACTGTGGGAAGGAAGATCACAAGAGAGATAGAAAAGAGGATGGAGTTATTTTGTGAAGAGGGAGATGTGGATTTGGTGCATACCTCAGCAACCTCTTTCTGCAGGAAATGAAAGCTGCCCAGATAAGGTGCTGATTGCCTCACTGACACAGCCCTGGGCGGCAGCTATTGCAGCGCTGGCTACGTGCAGACTTGGATAGGACTTTTGACAAAACAAAGCAAAACAATAAAAACGCCCCCAAAATACACACACTTGGAAATCAGTCCTTCTCGAAAATTCCTGCCAGGACTTGAATCAAGAGTTTGCTGTTTAACCTTGAAATGTTGATGGTATCAACAAACAATCCCAACAACTTTAGGAATTCAACAATTTCGTAATTTTAGCTGTTTACGAAGGGATCAGCTGCAGCAAAAGTCATGCAGGTGTCTGATACTGACTGGGTTCTCACTGGGAAAAAAAAGCGTAATTAGCCTGTTTTGAAAACTGTGCTTTGATTTTTTCAATTTTCTATTTATGTATGCCTGTTTACACAGCGCTACACTGAATGCACAAACAATTTTAATATCCTTCGATTGCTTTTGGAATTGTGGGCTTAAGGGAAAAAAAAGTCACTTGCCCCATAACAGACTACAGAGGGAAAAAAAATCACATACAAAGATATAAAAGAATGAAAAATATTCCCAAATGGAGCTTGGGTGGAAAAATGTAAGTAAAAAAAGGTACAAAATAAAGCTGTGATTGAAAGGCAGTTGAATCCCACACACGCATATCAAACAGTGTTGAGTGATAGATGACAAAAAGATCAGGTTCATGTCCTTTTTAGTGCTGTAAGCAGAGGACTTTACATGCTGAGTCTGACCAAAATCCTCAAAAGAGTGTAGAAAGTCATGGGACAGTGTGAGTCATTTGGAAAATGATCTTCAAATACTTGCCTCACACCCCACCTTTGAGAAAGCCCATTAGTCAAAACAGAAAGAGATAATTTACAACATGGAGGATTCATGTAGAACACAATTAAGGCAAAATATTTCAATATAGGAAGGATATAAATTCATTATCTTAATTCATTTTCTTAAAAGAATCCAGCCCTAGCTGGAAAGGTGATACGTGATGAAAATCAACAGCATTATTACTGCCTGGCATTGCAGTATTGTTAAATAAATCCAAGTCTTGACCCTATTTTGTGCTGGTCATAGTCAGATAACAAGAGACAGCGGACATGTCTGTATTAATATTTTATCTCAGAGAAAAATGCACTTTTGAAGAAAATATTCACCTACTGTACTTTGGCTCTCACCATGGTACTGTATTAGAGTGCGTAAAATTAATTACATTTGGATGAAACTAAACATAAATATGTGGTTCCCTAAAGGGGATGAAGCAGCCCACAAGGTCGGATGAGAGCTAGCCTGAAATAAGTCCCTAGCTGCCTTTAGCATTGATGTTGCGCTTTCAGCAACAGCTTCGCTCTAGAGATCTATTCCTTCTGGACTATGCGGCTTGCTGTGGTATGAGGCAATGAAGTCTCACTGTGGGCAATGAAAAGTGATGAATCATAGCCTCAAAATTTCTATTTTCAGTGTAGTCTAAAAGTGATTTGACTCTAGTCAGATGTTGCCACCCTAATTATGAATGGTAGCCCCCCCAAAAAGTCATTTTTTTTCTGATACCACTTCTGCTGACCAGTTCCAGAGACAGCGTGAAACCACCTGTCTCCTGTTTCCTAGTCAAATATGTTTTCTTGAGTACAGACAGGAACTCTTCAGAATTATTTAACTGACTAGTGCAGGATGTTGGCGCAATTATTATTTATGGCATATTATAGTTTTTTTTTCCTTAGAACTGCAAGTCAGAGCTTGCAGTCATTGACACATATTCTGTTTTGTACCAATTAGGAGAAATGGCTCCATTTTTTCTGACACTATTATATATTGAATGTCTTTTTAAGTTTCGTGTTCTGAATTCTTTATATCATCCATCATACTATGAGCATGATATACACTGAATAGCACTGTTTGCATTTATCCTATAATATTAGTATCTGGTTTTTAGGTGGGGCTTAATTAGGTCTTTTATGAATAGAGCAGATCCAGTGTCTTAAATATAGACATCAGCCTGAGCAAAGAAAATAAAATTATACCAGTAATTCTGGAATAATTTATGCTAAGTTAAATGAAAAAGATCACCTATAAATTTAGCGACCTGCTTTCTGTTTCTGTGTATCAGAATAGCATTAAAAAATCATACTAAAATATTCTCTCATGTCATGTCAAGTGTGTTTTTACTACTTTTTCAAGTTGTCTGGAAACAACAGCAGTGGTGCTTTTAAATCTAGATACTGTGTATTTGTTTTCCATTTGTAATGAGTCAGCTGTTAAGGAATCTTTTTTGTTTTATATCAATTAAAGTCATGCCTGCATATTAACTGAAAGTCCTGAAAATGATAACAGGAATCTTTATACTTATTTCAATCAGTATTCTCGAAAGGGAATTTATACATGAGAAAAGAATAATATTGAAACTTATGGAATTTACTTCACATTTTCCCTTAATCCACACAACTCGAATTCACAGAAATGAATTGCAATTTACAGTATGACAGTTGGTGCAGTTCCTGAATAAAAATTGATCTAAAAAATGGCACTGGGTAATCAAGATGTCTTAGATTTGAACACTTTAGAATTAAAGAATTGGTGCCAATTTTAGTAGTTCAGTTTTAGTAACATCCATCTCACTGTTCGTGTAAGTTTTCTTTGGCAAGGCAAAAGCAGAAAATGATTTTAAGATGTGCAGTCATTTTTTTTTTTGGAGGAGAATACCTGTAAATAAGTAGCAGTTGGAAGGGCTGTCTTTCAGTTGCTAGGTTAAAGAAAATGAGGAAAAACACAGCAGGTATCCAAAAGAGGATTGCAATCATACTTAGGTTTTCTCATTTCACAATTTCAATAGCAATTTAATGCTAGAGAACTATTCATCTGGAGATCCTTTTAATACTGTTTATTTTTTCTTTTCCTTACCCTTCCAGACCTTACCTGCCTGATTCAAACAGTGTTGCAAAACCCTGTTTGCAAATGCAGACCATTTTTCTTACTGTTTTTACCATCACAAAGAAACTAGGGACCTGCTTCGTCTGACACTTCGGTTTCTGACCAGCTAATGTACTTCACTAATTCGTTTTTTAATGACAGAACTTTATAAAGAGACTCAGAGTCCTAAAAGATTTTTTTTTTAATTGATCAGAATTTGAAGAGAACCTGCAGTCTTTGAGTGTGACAAATGTATCTTCAAACGCCCAGTCTTTCATCTGAACTAGATTTCCAGATAATGTCAACTAATCTTATGAGTCCAACATTTGCTACTTCAACTGTCTTCTAATGGACTGCTCATTTCATGTTGTGTTTGCAAAGGTGTGTGTACTTTTAAAGAGGAAACAAAGTCTAACTTCCAGGACCACACAATTTAAACGTTTATGAAGGTCTTGCCAAAAGATAAACAGCTGGGAAGCAGTGGTATTTACATTTGATTCAAAGTCTTTTCAAAATAACATTTATTCATTAAAAAAAAATACAAAATGTGTTCAAGAAAATTGCATACAGATTGCAATTTATTCTGAAAACCTGAGACTCCATATACCCCCCAGCAGCGGAGGTACTTGATTTCCACTGTTTCACCTGAAGTCAACTGTTATTTGCTTCTGGCCTTAATAGCTCTGCAGTTGGGAGTGTTTCATTCTGTGTCTTCCTACTTGTGCCAGATCTGTGCTGAAGGGCCCTCGGTGTCAGAGAGGAGTCTTTTCTTTCTGACATTTTTCACCATTGCAGCAGATGCATATTAGTATCTATAGCAATGTCTTTGTCTGTACAGTAATAGCACCCATTCTACAAGTCTTTTGTGTACTTTAATCTGTAAGAACATTAACTTCAAAGCATGTACTTTGGCACTTGGATTTAGAGATGTACTTCAGAAGATTGCTATTTTTTTTCAGAGCACAGTCCGAATCACCAGAAATGTTTTTGGAAGGAGTGGGCCTTATCCAAAAGAACAGTTTGTGCTGACATTTACTGTGACACATGGACTACCTTCAGGACGGGGTTTTGTTGGTTAGCTGTCACCTAACTCTTTACTGCACATATTTCTGAAGGGCTTGGGAATTTATTTTCTGTCTTTACTGGAAATATCTTTGGTTGCTAAGCCTATGTGCACTGTCCCACGAGACAAAGACCAAAAGATAGAAAAAGGAGAGGAATGTATCTGCTAACATTAATGCTAACAAGTAACTTTTGCTCTGGCCTGCAAGTCATTTCCTTTGAGTTTTGTATCCCTCATGCTCCTGGAATGTCTAAGGATGTCACTAGTGTCAATACAGAAAAGGCACTAAAAGTTAAACACAGAATTGCATGCCATTTTATTGTAGGTATCTATAGAAGCTTTAATATTTCACTATTCTATAAATATTGTTCTTTGTAAAGACATCAGAAGAAAGCAGCTTTCTTTAAAACTTGTGAAAGATTTACTTGTTCATTGCATTCTTGCTCATGGAGTTGCTTTATTTTCTATCAGATTATGTTACTTTATTTCTTCTAAACAAGATACACTGCAGTTGCAATTTGAAACAAAAACAGAAATATATTTTGCGTTTTGAAAAAAGACAATTTCCTAGCTAATGTGTTTACAAGATGTATTGTTAAGTATAGTTCAATAAAATCAATCCAGAAGATGAGAGGGTTTTTTAAAATACATATAGAGATATTTATTTCACAGTCATCTTTTTCCACAAACTTTGCCTCTGCAGACAAAATCTAAGGGAAACAATAGAGCCTAAAATATTCAACTGTACTCCAACAGTACTTCATCTTGATTCTCCTCCTTACATTGTAGAGCTAATAGAGCATAAAATCATTTCAGTAGAAATGAGATCCAATCTTCCCATGTCAAAGTTCACAAACACATATACCTTAAATTGCTCAGATATTTATATTCATTAAGAGAAATACAATTCAGTTGCATCTAGACATTCTTTCCACAAATTAAAAAACTGACTAGTATTGACAAGCTGAAATGCTTACAAAATCTTGCCTTTAGGTATTCTGTATATATTGAGATGCAGCATAACTGTTCTCTCTCATTTTCACTCCCTAGAAACTGTGGTATTTGGAAGTCACAATATACTGCCCCAGCTCTTCCATAGATTCTTCTTCCCCTCCCTCAGATCCTGGCCTACAAATTCCATTTGTTTTAGGCCCTTGCACATTGCTGCCAACTCCTGTAATGTTGTCACAGGTCTCTCAGTATTTGAGGTGTTTCGTGACAGACTATCAGCTGACAAGTAACTTAGAAAAATAAAAAAGTGGATTTTAGACTTTCATATTTCCAGAAATAAGTTTTAGAGTGATTCTCAATGAAAATCAAATTGAATTTGCAGAATGACTCCTCATTAAGAATATATTTTGAGGGTGTCTTAAATCTGCTTGCAGCAGAGGCAAGTGAGAAAACCTCCCTTTGTGATTAAAACAATAAATAATAATTTTCTGTTCTAAATCATATTCAGGCAATTGGGAGTGTTCTATTTGTTGAACACTAGTGAGGCCATATAGCCCTTAGTAAGTCAGTTTGTTCTTGTGACTCCTCTTTCATTCACTCCAACTGGAAAAGGACATTGACTGCTAATTGCTGCTGAGAAGTCCTCACTGTCAGTGCTTTGGTGACCGTGGGCACAATGTGGCTAAGAAAGAGCTGCATTGCTAGCAGGGCAGCATTCCCTATTCTAGGGCCCTCTGGTTCTCACTCAGAATAAAAATGTTAAAAAAAAAATCTGGCACATCTGTAAATTTTTTGTCAACACAGATCTTTGTGCTGTTTCCAACAACCCAAAATACCCACGAAAGGCACTGGCATATCTCATGTGTTGTGTCAGCCAGTTTTGACTATCAAGGGATTGCAAAACACACAAAAAAAGACACAAAAATTAAACCCGAAACTGCATTGGTAGGCAACTTGGAGAGAAACTCCTCTGCTGTTCCCTTTTTCATTTCTGTGCTTTGAACAGTTGTTCCAGTTAATGGCAAGATCCCACCCTCCGGCATCCCGACCAGATATCTAAAATTGAGTCTTTTTTTTCTTAGAACAAAACAGCCTTTATGCTTATAAAACTCTGTGTTCAGAGTACTAAATGCAAGACTGATCACTGCAGTTTCTTCTCCTGTTTGACAACATGAATTTCTTCATTCATCAAACATTTTACTTCTGAAACATTAACCGCCAGTTTCCTGCCTTCTTTTGCTTCCTTTTTTGGGGAGTAGGGGGATAGGAGGTCTTTTATTTTATTATTTATTTATTTATTTATTTATTTTGAGAATAGAGGGAAGGTTTCTGCATTACGATTGCAGAATCCATTTTAGAATGTAAACCACTTTAAAGTAAGTAAATCAAATTCCCAACATTCTCTTTCTAGTGAGGAGAAAAGACTGTTATCCACTGCATGGATCTAGTTCTGCTCATTGGCGAACCATTAAAATATCTTCCAGGAATCACAGTCCATTAGGAAAGAACTCAGGGAATACATACTAGTATTTTATTTGTTATCTGGAATCTCCACCTAGGTTTAGAAATAGTAAAATAAAAGGAAAGAGAAGGTGACAGAACAATGACTTGTCCTCAGTAAAATAAATTGCTAAGTATTTCCTTAGATGACAGTCTATTGTTCCTAAAAAACTCAAAAGTAGCTGTGTGGATGTGTCAAAAGCTGAAAGTCCACATAAAAAGATTGATTTTTTAAATTCTTATAAACTAAAATATACTCCTTTACCATTACTCCATAATTTTATTTGGTAAAAAGCTAAACATTGAATTAAAAACCAAAGAAATATTTTCTGAGAAGAGGGCTGGATAAAAATACATGAACACTCTTAGATCCTCTGGGGTTCAAGGTGAACGGGTAAGACCAGACTTTAAATAGTGTTTTAGCAATAGTTACTAATTACTTTCATTTCTGAGAGGCAATCAACCTTCAGCAGTCAGCCTACCTCTGTGACTGAAGAGCATGCAACTTATGCAGAAGTCATTGGAGTTAATCGAGATTAATTTGTCGTGAGCAGAGTGTTTGAGTCTCCTGGGGTCTTATCAGAATGACGGTACTTCTGATTTATATCCAGGTAATAGTATTATTTATAGAAGGAAGCATCTCATAACAAAATCAAAACATTATTTCTTAGTTCCCCTCTTACCTGATCTCCCCTGGAATATATGGATAGCATCTCTCCTCATTGGAGCTTTTTCTCTTGATATGAATTCAGAACTATTAAATGGAATGAATTAATATAGAAGGCAGCAAATAGTAGATGCTCTTTAAAAATGGGATTGAAATCTGCAATAAATATGAAAGAGGACATCACTTGTTCTGCTGTGAAAATTATATCCACATGAGTTTTGGTCGACGGCAGAAGAATGACTGATCATGTCTTTTTAGAAAAATAGAGGTTATATTAGGCCAGCATCTCCTGAATCAGAACAGCAAGACATTCCTAGAGTGTGTTCTGTGTGCACGTCACATCTGCTGTATTTTTTTCTCTCCCTTCCTTTGGATCCAAACAACTCTCTCTTTTCTTAGTAATGTTGCAGAGAATTTGTGAAATATTATTGACTTGATACATCTTTCCTTCTGCTTATAAAGGCAGATGTTTAGAAATGCCATTCCACTTCTGAATGTTTGAAGATATGGCCTCAAATAACTTTAAGTCTGGTATCTTGTAGTTTAGGAGAAGAAATTGCTGAATTGCCGTGGGAAAACTATCAGCGTTTCTTTTTTTCTTTTTTTTTTTTTTTTCCAGTGGGATGCATATCCTGTTTTTGTTTCTGCTAGCTAGCAGGAAATTGAAATCTAAGGAGGAGACTCACTTAAAGGTGTAAAAGCTCTTCCTCTTGAATCAGGAGACACCAGATATTTTTCGAAAAGGTAACAAGCAGTATGATGATACCTCTGGAAGAAAAAAGCAAAAATATCTGTTAAAAGCTTCTGATGTATGAATGAATCTTTATTTTCAGCTGATCTATTTTCTCATCAGCACAAGTCCAGAAGAAAATTGGATCTTCAGTAAAGTCATTTAAGAATTTATTTTGGCATCACAACAGAGAAGTAGTCTGTGATTTGCAAGAGTAACTGGAGCTTTTACAGGTATTTAAATCTGAGCCACAAGTCTCAAAAGAGTGTCAGTCTTTCTTCTATCAAAAGAGAGTTTTCCACCAGGGTTGATCACCTTTTCCATGGTCTTCTAGAGTACGGACTTGGGGAAGCTTCTCTTTTCTCGACCCTTTTCTAAGTCACACTGGAGCAGGTGCATACATGGAAATCACATGTGGACAGAGGAGAAAATCTACTAAATGCGTCTGAAGCTTCCATTAGACTATTGCCGGCAGCTTGCTCTTTCATTAAAATATCTTTCTAAAATGGGCCATGGACCTGAACAGGAACTGTGCACAGTCTGAGTAATGAGGCTTTGCATGGGAAGGGAGCAGAGACAGAGGTGGGCTAGCACAGCAAGCTGTTAGTGTTGCTCCCTATCCTTTGCACTTGAAGAAGTTGCTCATCAGAGCTCTCCTTTCCTTTCAGCACTACACATGTGCAGCTTGCGATTTGTTCAGGCACCAGAAGAATCTGCAATTGCTGTGAAGGACTCCAAAAAGGCTTCCTCTGTATTGAAGTCTTTGCCTCCTAGTACTTAAACTTAGCATTTTTAGGAAGTTCTCAAAATAAAATATATTCAATGAGGAATCTCTTCTACCTGAAGGGGCAATTCCTACATCGATGTGACCAGGAACAAGGACATTTCACAACCAGAAGTTGAAGAAATTGATTCTACTACATATTTTTTTGTATCCTCTTCAGGAATGAATGACACAAATTTCAGGAGAATGCAGTATTTATCCACTTTCCTCATAAACACCTTTGAGGTTCAAAAGTTTCACTTCCATTCTGAAAATGTTATATTCATCTATATTTCATCTCTCTCTATATATGTCCTCCACATCCTCTGTTATTTCCATATTGCTTTACAGTTTAGGAGTTCCCACTGCAATATCAGATTTGTAAAGGTTTTGTTTCTGACATATTCTACATGCGTATCTAAACTTTCAGATGATGATCTGAAACAAATTAAATATTTGATGTATTTCAGTCAGTCACCATTATCCCTTATATCCTTCGTTTTCACATGGAAATGAGATATATTTATCCAAATGAAACGATAATATTGTCACCATGATGATACGTCTGCCTAGATAATGATTCATGGGAGTGAGGATGAGGCATATTTTTACAAAAATGGTAATACTATGTTTTTCTTCAAGTACAGTGAGGCACCAATAGAGATACATCAGAAAAAAAAAAGGCCCAGCTGCTTTGACAAAAGAGAAAAAACACCAGCAGACCTTCAAGTACAGGATGAATAAACAAGATGTGTAAGTAAGGGAAGGAATAAGAAATAATTTCCAGCCTCTCAATCCTAATGCATGCTGTCTCCACAAAGTCCCTTATGCAGCCTGACAAATTATTTCTTCTGTCCTAGTTTGTTTTAAAATACAGACGACATACAGAGGAATTTTCCAGCTTTCCAGCACCCAATTAATGTATGGAATACTGCAGCAGTAAAAGAAACTATGCTAGCAATGCGTTTGTAAATTTTATTCTATCTTTGAACTCTGTTTATACATGGCTCTGGAACTCAGCTGCTAGTATTTAGCTCCAGTATAGTCCTTGCTTACAGAATTTAGTGCCCAGGGAAAATAATAATAATAAAAGAAAAATTTCCTTTTCTTAGCAAGAAATTTCAGTTTGAACGAGGAAAAAGCATTGCTGTTATTAAACTTCCCTCATGCATTACTTTTTTCAGTGACTGTGAAATGTCCGTGTCTGGGCATGGACACTACGAACAGAAGTGATAGATTTCAGTGATCCAAGGTGATACTATTATAATGGAAGTATCAGCAATTCTGTGATTCAACATGCACTTTCCTTGAAAGGAAAGTCAGTATGAAAACATTTCTGCATCTGAGATCAATAAAAATGTCCTGTTTTTCAGAAAAATCTTCTCATGGACTTGTCAAGAAAAGTAGTACAAAACTGCACCACACTACACCAGATAGGTGTAGTGTGGATTCTGCATCTGAAATACTTTATTTTGAAGTTCTTCTTAGACAAAAAATTTTTCTTGGAAGTGTGTTGTAAAAAGAACAAGATTATTCACAATGAATTACTCATTGTGAATAATCTGTATTATGAATTTACCCTCCCACTGCCCCACCTCCTTTTCAGGAATTCTCTTCAGTGCAGTCCTCATCTCTGTGAGTGCTTGGCAAATGGTTTATATTGATACATATTTGTATGGTTCCAAGAGCTGTTGGATCTTCCAAAAACTATTATTTAAGTTAATTATATTTCCTGATTTACAGTATAAGAATACAACACCATGTTATAAATCATCTTAAGTATTATTTCTTTATGGTGATGGAATGAGTTATGAGCAATAGAGACATCTTATTTGTTTGTCTTTGTAAAAAGGACTGATTTATATATATATATGTATATATTTATATTAGCTTTCATAAATTTTGATAGTGGTCTGAGGTGGCTAGATGAGAAGCATAGCCATCTTTGACTCTTTCGATAACTGAGATATTTGCCATCCCAGAGGTTGATTCAAGTTTTATTGGCAATTGTAGCTCTTCAGAAGTGCCTCTTGTTCCCATTGGTGAGATTGGGAATGTAAAGTGATAATGAATACCAGATTGAAGAGTAAAATCTCAGTCTAGATTAGATTACCTGGATGGAAGTCAACATGAAGAAACATAGGAGAATATTCAATTCAGTTAAATTCAAACAATCTTCTGTCTAACCATTATACCATTATAATCAATAATATTATTGATTATAATCTTACCATTATAATGAGCAAAAAAATATAAGTCCTTCTAGGGAAAAAATTCATCTCATCTTGAATACTATGAAATAGTATAAGCCACCTATGAAATAGATAGGTGGCTTATAACTTAGAGCATTTATTTCTCAAAGGCTTTTGTGATGGGAGATTAAAATAAGCAGTGAATATGTGTGTAACTATACAAAGAATATCTGCATTCAGTTAGACTAACATCATCCACAAATAGCATCAACACAGGTTAGCATTGATGAACATTTGTGGTGACAGCTTTTTTTGTTGCTGTTGGAAAGGCATCACCTTTTTCTTCAACAAATGAGAAATATGAGTCTTCAGTGTCACTAGTACCCATGAGGTATATTGAAGTGTTCAATGACTCCAGATTGCTTTCCCGACTCACTCCCCTGCAAAAAAATGTATAAAAGGTACATAATATGGCACTACTTACTAGTTCTGCAACTGGGTTACATCAGGAAACCACATATTTTTTCTTACTAAATAAGTCTACAAAGATTCATCATCTAAAAAAATAAGGTTAAATGGATGCTTAATAATTCTATAGTAGAACAAAAGGGTCACAAAATATTTAAATGATAAAATTTTTATATATAAACTCTAAAAAATAAGGTTAAATGGATGCTTAATAATTCTATAGTAGAACAAAAGGGTCACAAAATATTTAAATGATAAAATTTTTATATATAAACTCTAAAAAATAAGGTTAAATGGATGCTTAATAATTCTATAGTAGAACAAAAGGGTCACAAAATATTTAAATGATAAAATTTTTATATATAAACTCCTCTTAATAATTTTACCTCAGAAATTAAGAATATTCTAGTAAACAAAGGACTAAAAATAACTTGTGAAACAGTCTTTCAAGAATTTATTAGTGATAAGAAAAAGATGGAGCTTGATAGGCTTTGAGATAATATTATGTGATGTCAGGTCTACTTTAGTATAAACTGAGCTTCTGATAACCTTTTTAAATCCACTGTCAGAAATTTGAGCAGATTAAAACTCTATCCGTTTGAGAACTGTTCAGTATGTGCTGCTTCACTAGTGAGCTAGCTAGATAAAACTGCCTGCCTAACTGTCTGTCACGTAAAGGAATAACTATCATAGGAATGTATATCTGAGTCACTTATTTATAGTGAGGCAAGCAATTTACTAGAGTGTTAGTTCCAGTTTTTCAGGAATTACATCTTCCTTTAGATTATCAGCATCTATTATTCCCTTCCTTTTTCACTCCTATGTTTTCAGAGGGGCAAGAAAATGCCGGCTAATATAAAATGAAACTCAGAAAAATATATTCTATAAGATACCTATATATCTACAGAGACACCTGGTTAGATCTATTTTTGATGCAAGAGAAACAAGTACATATATGATTTAAAACATTAATATCATTCACTGTTTGGGGGTAAGTATGGTTTTAATTGACTATAGGTGGGACTAAATTATTCCTTTCCTCCTCTGCTTAGTGCAGGTGCAAAGGCAGAGGTAAAGGAAGCAAAAGAAGAGTAGAGGAAATTATATGTTATTTTTATAATCCCTCTTTAATCCTGACATTGACCAGAATATGGTCTTATACCTCTTTTACAATCTCAAATACAGCAGCTATGCAGAATGCAGGTCGGTAGTCTGGAGTACTTGAGATCTGGAACTATTTTTGCGTCAATGGTCCCATTAGAAGCTGGGTGGTGAGCACAAGTTTTGCCATCTTAGCGTTACGCAGGGATCCTTTGTCATCATGCCCAGGTCCTGATGAGAGATTTGGGATTGGTATCTCCCATGCGAAGCAGTCCTGGTGAGGCCTGTGTCCTCAGAGAGATGATGTCCTAACTGCAGCAAAGGATATGCACCACCCTTGGTTATGCCTCGTGTTTAAACTTGTCCTTGACTTCCTTGAAATAAATGGAGATATTAAAATGCACTAGGAGGGGCTTGCTAAACACTGTAGCCAGTTCAGACCTGCCAAAACTTAACCTCCAAATCGGGATTCCTAGCTGTTGGGACAATAGTGTTGCTAGAACTGGGAGATTACAAAGAACACACACTGTTCCATCCCAGAAATATGTTGGAAAAGATACAAAATAAGCAAGTTTCCTAATATGCTGATCTCCATCTAGCTGAATTTTAATGGTATTTAACAAGTCTGTTTTCCCTCACTGATTACTACACCAAGGATAAATTTGTGTTAGAAGTGAAAGACACCAAAATCGAAACAGTTGAGTGTTATGTCTATTTGGAACTAATACAGAGGAAATGGAATGCAAGTGATAGTCTGACCAGCTGTTCTTCAAAAGTCTGAATACTACTTTTCTTTTGAAAGTTTCCTAAAAAAAATACCTATTACATTTATCCTACGGTAACATTTAGACAGGGAGATAAAGAAGTGAAAAATCTTGAGATCATGCTTTACTCAGAAATGAAGCAGTCAGTCAGCACTGGTATTTCCACTTGGATTGAAAACAGGGAGTCTGTAGGTCAGCCTCATCCCTGGGGAGTCATATAGTGAAAAAGTACCCCCAACTTGCACAGTGACTATGTGTGAAGGGAATACAGGATAAGGTTTTGCTTTCCATTTGATCATCAGAGGTATGGTTGATGAAGGACAATAGTTCTAACAGAGTCAGTCTTAATCCTGTCCAGTGGAAAACATACTTTCACTAACAGGAAAAGCTTCCCTATTTTTCTGCTGTAGGAGAGAGGCATCTGTGTTAAAGTCTTGTGACTTGAGTTTTCCCTGAAAGCCTGTCTCCACTAGGAATAAGGGCAGATGTAATATGTATTATGCTGCACCGAATTCTCATCTGAGGAATATATATAGGTGGGAATAACTTTAAAATATCTGATTTATAAAATATAATCCTTTCATTTTCTAAATATATATTTTTGGTATCTGGTCTGACATCTTAAACAACAGCACTTTTCATTTTTGTTTTAGAGAAATACTACTTAGTCACAGATGCAACAAAAAGTAAAATAGCCAATTATATTATATTGTTATAAACTACTTCCTCTTTCATCATGACTGAAAGACATGAAGGCGATCCACACCCACTAAGTACACGTCTGCAGAGTGGGCTGCATGGTCGTCCCTGTTGCAGCCCCGAGTGGTATAAGGCTCTCTGTAAGAGGGAGCTGGGCTTGGGATAGAAGGTCCTGCACTCATAAAACTGTTAAAACAGCTGTGGCTCTCAATATAGAACTTCAGGTGATAGATATTTTTTATCTTCTTTGTCAGTCTGGTTGTTTTGCACAGACAGTATTGCCAAGGCCATGTGCTCTAAAATACTAGAAAAGATTGGAGAGAAAAAGAAAAAAAAAGAAAAAAGAAAACAAGGGAAAAAAAAGATTGAAGAAAGGAGAGAGATTCAGTTTGTAAATATATGTACATTTCGTTCTGAAGCATTTAAACTTCAGAGTGTTTTCAAGCCCTGCTCTGCCATTACAAGAACTAGTGACTTTTAAAGTGCCTTTTTCTTTCCCCTTCTCATTATCACTGAAGATTTTTCTTCCTCTCCTCCAACATAATCACAAAAGATCCAGTTTAAGAAGAATGTAAATATGGTGGGATGTGTGATAAACTTCAAGGACTGGCAACAATGTGGTGAGAAAATGATATTCTAAAGAATGTGTGTGACTTAAATAAAAGACTTATCAGATCTCCAAATAAATACCCTGAATATCTGCATTTTGCTTCCAAATGTATCCAGATGCAAAAAAGGCAATGTTAGTGCCTTTCTCTTTCCCCAGATAGATTACATGGTGTCTGCTGATGCATTTGCTCATTTCTTTCATTAGATTTCTGTGGTGTCTGCTTCCCCGTTGTATTATTCTTTTCTTACTGCATTTACAAAATTGTTTCATTTTTTACTCTTCTGTTCCTCTCACAATCTCTTGCACAAACAAATGAGCTCTTTGTTCAGTTTCTTTTTTTTAACTCCTGAATAATTTATAGCTCCCTGTTCCTCTTTCATTTGTACGTTTAACACACAAGAAAATAACCTGGATTAAGTTTGTCAGTCCTACATGGAGAGTAGGAAAAATCAGACATCCTCATTGATCTGGGTAAAAATCATTTGTTGACACTGTTGTTCCTAACAGGATGAGATTAAATGAATCCAAGATAAAATCAAAAACAAAGCTGGTCACTGTGAGCTATTCTGAAACAGAGAAAGGAGGAAATAATAGCAAGGTATGTAAAGACATGCACAGATAAAACACAAGACTCTCCACACTCTTATTTATATTCTTTTTCTTTAAACAGATTAAAAGTAGCTCTCTAAATGTATTGTCTGCATTATTCAGTTGTTTCATTAGATTTATTTGCTTTACAGATGTGATTTGTGAAAAGATTTAAGAAAAGAATATATTATTAGACTTTAATATGAACAGAACACTTGAGAAATCTTTACAAAATGAGGTAAAGATTAAAAAAAAAAAAGTAGAGAATTACTTGGCACTGGTCTGAGCCAGTAAAATATGCAATTTCACTGATTGGCCTATGAGGTACTATGAAGGAAAAAACAAATTTAACTAAAACTCTCCCTGTGTACCCATATACACCATTTCATCTCTTGGTGGTACTGAGCTATATAATACTATCTACCTTATATCTTCTCTTCAATTTTAGTGAGAATATGAAGCACATGACATCTCATAATAGTCGTAATGACTGATAGATCTCTGAAAAATTACTCAGAAACTAATTGTGTTCTTGAGCTGAGATGCCTGATCAGCTGAGATGCATGTGGGATTTGGAGAAGTGATAAAAATCTGAAGCAAGCCTTATATTGCATCTTTGACATTGTACCTCTTTTTTTGCAAGACTCAAATCTTGGTAATCCACCAGGGAATACCCCGTCATTTACTGGAAGACCTTAAATTCTGCTGTGCTCCTTCTGCTTTGTCCCTAATTTTCTCTCAGCATAGATTCTAAAGCAACTGTGCAGTTTCTGGCAATATGTGCATAGTTTAGGTCTCAGTGTGAGACTGAGATTCACAACTGCAAGTCCTGCACTAGATGTGAGTGCCTTTTGACAGATGCAGAAAGGATTCTTTTTTTTTTTTTTTTTTCTCACCATGAGTATCTTTCATGGTGGTGTTGTCTTACTCTATTGCCTCATTCAAACGTTTTCTCGGATAATTACAGCAAGAAGAAGTTGTAGAAAGTCTAGGTTTTTAAACCTGGAAAGACAAAGGTGTATCTCAATCTTCACCAGCATTTCTTCTGATGAGTTAAATGCAAAAGGAATTGTCCCCTCTAAACATAGATCTGATGGGATAATGTCTGATAGATTTAACACTAGTTTTTGTCCTTTAATTAATTAATTTATTTATTTATTTTGCTCTCATCAGAAATTTGGTTCACTTTTCCCTTTGTGGTTCACATCTAGATCCTTAATTTAACAGGAGAGAGAAGAGGCAATAGAAATAAATACGTCAACTTGAAGTCAGCTCTCAGGAACAGACAGAGTCAGTAGCTGACTCATCACACTGAAGACTTTAATTCTAAAGATGGTGGGGTCTGAGAGAACATGTTTGTGCAGAGAACAATGACATCAGTGACATTACACTGAGACAGACATATAATTAATGTATTTGTAGGTATTGTCTTCCTGATAGTGTTTGCTGTGACTTCTTCTTTTTATTTTTTGCCCTTTTTTTGTACATGTGAGACGACAATCTAAAAAAGAAAAAAAAAAAAACTAATGAAAATACCAAGAGCTCATAGTTAAATACTAGTTGTACCAAACAATTTTTGATAATCACTCTGTGTAACAGCATTGCAAGGATTAAAGAAAAATGAGAGGAAGATGGTATAAGAATTCAAATATGTTTGTTCAATAAAGTCATTAAAGGCAAATGTTAATACCCTCAATATGGGAAAAAAAAAGTGAATCTCTCACATAAACCAAAGATATTTGCGGTGTCTTCTGATTCAGTTAAAGGCTAATCTCTTTTAAATCCTTATTCTCGTCCATTCTTTACTGAGACAGTAAGATCTGATTATTAACAAAGGTGATGGAGTGCTTTGGCAACCAGCTGGTGCAGCTTCATGCCAACTGTGAGGAACTCATTGGGATGGCTCTGAGGAATACGCAGAGAAGCTCTTGCTAGTGCAAACACCTGACAGTATTCAAAGAGCTTCTCAGAAAGACAGATGGTTGAAAGAAAACTCTACTGTAGTCATATAACAACAAAGAGGAGGCCTAATAAGACAATGTCTGAAGTCATCCAGATGGGTGGAGAAAATGAACTGCATTCAAATGGAAATATTAGGAGCAAGTGATTTTCTAACAAACAATCTTGTTGGGGCTAATGCAGCTGGAGTCAGCTGGGCTCTCCTGAGGAGAACAGCGAATGAGTCCCCTTGGTGAGGTGGGGCAAAACAGGAAAGTTCAAGTGGAGGTTATGGTAATTATTCCACCGCCTGGCCCCGGCTGTGGCGTGCATTTGATAAGAGCACAACTCAGCACGGAGAGCAGAGATGCAAAGGTTGCCCTGTGCTGCTTTGATATTCATCTGGCCGAGTGACCCCATCCTGTCCTTCAGCACCTGGAGCTCTCTGGGATCAGATCCCATAGGCTTTTCTTACTGGTTGCTGGGACAAACTTAAACCAGAAGTTAGTGTTGTCTACAAGCAGAAACTTCCAGCTCCCCCTCTGAATTTGTACCCCCTCTGTCATAGCAGAAGTCTGCTCCTGGGTTTCAAGGAACTGGTGGTGGCAATGAGGACAACAACGTCACGTTAGACACCTGGTGACAATAAAACACTGTGGTCTGGGTGGATGGAAGAGCAATAGCTGCATGATGTTTCCCCCTTGATGAGCTGTGCTAAGGACAAAAAGTTCAAGTGGAGGCTTTGCTTCAGCGGGCCAGCTCAGAGTTAGCATAAACTACAAAATCCTCCAAGTAATGGTTTGATCCCATCTCTATAAGCCCCAGACCGATGGGGCTGAACTAGAGGATAAAATTTCCTTTAGCTCATAGATCCATTGAGAGTTTTACCTGCCAAAGAATGAGAAAGTCCAGTTATTCTTTCACAGGGATCTGCACCATTATGCTGTTTTGATATGAAACAGGTTATAAGTACATAAGACTGCCAAAACTTTGCTATAGAAATACTCTTGATTTCTCTCAATGGAGCTTGCTTTCCTAAATGAGAGCCTTACAATCACTATAGTATGAACAGAAAAGATCAAACTCTGACATTGCTACACAGCATAAATGACACTGTAGAGGTAAATAACTTTGCAGTGTAAGTAGCTATTAATTTTCATCATTATATTAACTATAATATTTTATATGTTATATCAAATTTGCACAAAGACTGCTGAAAATTTTAATCCAAAATATAGCAAGATAAGACTACCATATTTTTTTCCCTCTTCAACTTTTGGAGCTTGTAAGTTACTAATTCAGCGTTGCATGTATTTTAATCGCATAGAGGTTCATTCATGCCTGTCTTAAATTTAAATTTAAGTTGCTTATATGTGTTCATATTTTTAATTTATATTATTATATCCATTCCTGCTCTATTCTTTGTTCATTAGGGACCTCTGAACACCAGCTCGAAGAAATTCTCTTAAATGAATCACATGCCCTTTGCAAGAGCTCTTTGAATGATATATGTAATTATCAACAATTAACAAGATGCTAATTATACCTTCAAATTATAATCCTACTGAGCAAAATAAAAATCCGTTATGGAAGAAAAAATTGTTAAAGACACAACACTATATTAAACCAAATGACAAAAAGTTTGGCAACTTCCAACAGTATAAATCAAACAAACTGCTGAACACATTACACAGCTTGCCAGAATGGCTCTCTGCCAGATAGCTTTCCATTGCATATTCAATAAGCTTGGTGAGGAGGAAAAGTGATGGAGGAAGTGGATATAACTGACATGTCACTGCTCAATCAATAAACAAAAGTCAGAAAATTTGTAATTGTTTAAAGTTCACAAAGTGTGCTATCTTACAGGCAAGTCAAATTCACAGAGAAAGGAAACTGGCTGAAAGGTTTTTTGCTACTTTTAAAATAAATAACTTTAGGAAATTCTGAATTTGCAAGAGAAACATTGGGTAAAATTCACCTTCCCAAGATAATGACTTGGAACTGACATTGTAAATGCTCACCATGGAAATTTTTTTTTTTTCTCCCCAATAAGTTGCATCGAACCTCTTGAATTCTATATACACACAAAGATGGAAATCTTTGTAAAATTACAGCAACTCTGATACCAGAAGCAAAACTATACCTTCACATGCTCTCAAATTTTGCAGATTTTCTTCACTCATGGTATAATTTAGCCTGAGTATGTTGCTTAGTATGTCAGGGCATTCTGTACAAATAATTTCCCTAAAGATGTATCTAGTTCTGATATTAAATGAAAGTGATCCTGCTCATAGTACTGAAATTTTAGTAGGAATGGTTTGCATTCACTCATTTAGGTTTTAGGTGCTCTGGTTGGCCAAAGCGGTGGTTGGGACACAGGCCATGTGGCTTCTGGAACTCTTTTCATGTCATGAAGAGTGATCTACAAGTGCTCCAAGTCAACCCTTTGCAAGCATTTGACAGCTTAGAATTCACACGTGGCTGATTTGCCAACCTCTGCAAAAGGCTCATTAGTAAGGTAATTTGTTTCTAATGAGTACCTGAACCAGCTGAGGTTTTGAAATCTAGAAATCCTTGGAAGTTCTTACTTGATTCTTCATTGTATGAACATGACTTTCAGAGACAAAGGAGAAATTCCTTAATTTTTAGCTTCTTAAAAAAAAAAAAAAAAAAAAAAGCCCCTTCTCTACAGTGAAAATTATGTTTTAAATTTTTTTTTTTTAAGTAATAGGAGAAAGTGCTGAAGTGGAAACTGCTTGGAATTGACTTTAGAAGACTTGCATCATCAGTAAAGCAGTGGGAAATTTGATGATTGCATTTGTCATATGCCATCTTTATTTAGCTATTCTCCATATCTATCTTACCTAAAGAAGGAAAGGGAAGACATTGTTTAATGGAGACCTGATTCTGCAGTCCTTTGATAGTCATTAATTACTTGATTGTCTATGAGAATGTACAGAAAAGCAGACTCGTAATTAATCTAGATATACATTTCCAAAAAAGGAGCCAACCTAATCTAGCAGGATTACATACAGCACTGTAACAAAGCATCCTACTTCCCTGTAATCTTTACTGGGACTTGAAGGGGCTGATGACTGATGATTGGCAAACAGACTCTTTTCTACACGACTCCATACATCAGTTTCTCTTTCTCCAAGACATCCTTAAATTCCAGACTCCTAAAATTACTGTGCAGGATAACATAGTTCTCCAAAACATTTCAACTTTATTTCTTTGCTGCTTTGACACAACCTTTTTTTTTTTTTTTTTTTTTTTTTTTTTAACACAGAGAATTAATATATTTTGATGTGGTATGCCCAGAGAGATAAAATAAGATAGCTACTTCAAGTCAGACCTGTTCTGTTTGAGTTTTCCAAAATGCATTTTCTGGGCTGCACATTCAAGTATACTTATGTTGAGCAGATATCTCCTTCCCTCCATAATTCTTATATATTCTAGTAAGCAAAAGAAGTACCCCATGTTAACTTGCTGGAACCTGCATTTAGGCATGTTAGAAAGACCAAATCCAGAATAGTGCAGAGTAACAGCAATAGCATCCTCTCTGCGGAGCAAGACATGTAATACCAAGTGGCAGGAAGCTCCTACATCCTCAGACGTGGTAGGAAGAGAATGAATTTATCTTCTAGACAGAAAAGGTTAATGTATGAGGATTTTGAGGTTTTCTTAAGAAGAAAAAAAATACCTTCCATTAGAGGAATTAATTCCAGGTCTTCTAATGGTAAGGAAGTGCTCTCAGCAGCTTACTCTCTGCTTAAAGTCCATGAAGTCCTATCAAAAGCAGTATATCGAGAGTAGCATATTCACTATACAGAAAGATATAAATAACCCTTTCAGGAGATCATGATCAATATAGAAGAAAAAATACCAAGTATCTAAAAGATCAGCTAATAAAGACATGAAAATAAACCACCCAGAAAAACTCCATCTGCTAACAGAAATAAAAAGTATCAGGAAGATTCAGCGAGATATTGTGAAGTAATAGTATAGGCTGACATGGCACTAGTTATACTGTATAAAATCACAGGCCACAATGCAACAAAGCACTTACTTAAACATGTGCTGTACAGTTTCCTATAATGATGTGTGGTAAACTGAAAATATTTTTTCTCCCTAACTTGCAGTTTAAAGTACCTTGTTCTTTACGTTACCAATAGATTTTCTCATAAACTTAGTGCTGGGCCTACTGAGGATATGTGTCCTTTCATATATATAATTTTTTATTATGTGACCATGACCCAATGAAGATTTGACAATAAGGACATTTTTGAATGTTATTTTATTTTATTTTCGGGGTGGATGTACTGAATAAGCTACCCTAGCCATACATCCATATAGATGGAATTACGAGTATAGGAGATAGCAAGAAACGTTTTTTTTGTTTTTCTTTTAAAAAAACTAATGCAACGAATGGCAAAGCAACAAAGAAGTAAAGAAGATGCAGCTTCTGCAGGTATTTCCCAGCTGTAAAGCAACTTTGCAGAGAAAGACCTAGGGGGGCTCTGGTGGCCATCAAGGTGAACATGTGCCAGCAATGTGTCTTTGTGGCACAGAAGACCAGCAACCTTCCACACTACAATAAGAAGAACGTTGTCAGCAGCTCAAGGGAGGTGATCCTTGGACTCTACTCAGTCCAGCTGCACCAGGACTGCTGGGTCCAGTACTGGTCTTCGCAGTATGAGAGAGAGATGGAACTGCTGGAGCAAGTCCAGTGAGGGGCTGCAAAGATCCTGAAGGGACTAGAGTATCTTCTGTCACAGAAGGAGAGGCTGAGAGATCCAGAACTATTTAACCTGGAGAAGAGAAGGCTCAGGAGGGATCTGGTCAATGTGTTTAAAAATCTGTCAGAAAGGAATAAGGATAGAGCTAGATATCCCTCTTGGGGATATCTAGTGAAAGGAGGAGAGGCTGTGGATACAAACTGAAATACAGCAAATTCAATTTAAAAATAAGAAAAGCTCTTTTTCCATGAGGGTAGTCAAGTGCAGGATTAGGTTGCCTAGAGAGGCAGAAGTCTCCATTCTTGGAAATACTCTTGTCCAAACACTGAACTAGCTGCTGTAGCTGACCCTACTCAAACAGGATGGTTGACTAAGATTTCCAGAGTTGTCTGCCAGCCCAAATTCACCCATTCTATGTGAATCTGGAATGGAAATGAGAGATAGTCAAAGATGACGGAGTCCTATTAGGTCAGGTTGTCTTTTCATGTATAGGTAGGTATGTTCATGTAAAGGGTAATCCACTATATATATATAAAAAAAAATTCACAATTTTCTTGCTTTTGTAGAATCTTCCCATTTATACATCTGTGAGCTGGGATGCTTTAGAAATTAATTGATTTAGACAGGTTTCATACATCTGAATGAGCAGATATCTGCCTGTAGTGGGTTGGGTAGACTGAATTTCTTTTCAGGCATTGTAATTACAAAACTACCATGGAAATTAATAGTATGTCATCGTAGATCTCAAAAGAAAAGAGGAAAATACATAATCACATCAAGAGAAAGAAAAAAAAATAAAGGAAAAGAAACAAAAGTGTGGTCTTTGGAGTCCAATGGTTCAGATGAATGATTGAAAGACCCATGCTTCTCTTTTTGGCTCAGAGTAAACCTCTATACTGTTTAGAAAGAGACAGAAGAAGGACCAAGTTTGTAATATTTGAAAGCCCTTACAAATGACTAATTCACCTACCAGCCTTATCAAGACAATAAATTAGGTGCACCTTCTTTAATGTTGCTACTTCTGACTGAACCAGGAAAATGTTTTGACCACTTTGGTGTCTGATATCTATGATGTCTGTAAGTAAATAATGCATATAACATTCTTCTTTCCAAATGTCTTTTTCTCTCCCTTGGCAAACAATATTTAGACTTGCTACTTATTAATTTCTTTAGGCATATAAATACTAATACACAAATATATGTTTATTAGTTTGTATATATAGCATTATTTAGACATACTAGGACTTCTAGTTCAGTGGTGCCACCTTCACAACGTTTACTGTGTTATCTTCATGAATGTATACTATTTTGGCATGCTATATAGATAATAGCGTCATAAGAAATCATGAAAATTTATTCTACTTTAAACTCCAGATCAAGGGGTATAAGGAGGAGAGAGGTATTATCTCATCTCCTTGCATAAAGAAATTTTAAATCTAACAATAGCTGAAGAGCTGAATTTTTTGAAAAAGTATAAAAAGTTGGGAAAATTAGTATTATAAAGAATAAAAAAGAAGAAAGGGAAGACATAAATAACATATTTAAGGGTAATACACATCTTAGGTATATAATACTTCTTATCCTCTATTGGCATCAATTTTCATAAATAATTTAAATTGATGCCAATAGAGGATAAGAAGTATTATATACCTAAGATGTGTCATAAGATGTTTCATAAAAAATTTAAAGTCCAGCATCATAAAGGAATTTTTAAATTTTTTTATACTGGAAAAAAATAGAAGCAGATGGTCAAATAAACTTTGTAATGTACATATACACTCACAGGTTCATCTGCTCTACTACGAAATATCCTTTCATCTCTAACATATCATACCTATGTAGTTCCTCAGATTTCTCAAAATGCTATCCAAAGACAGCCACTTTGAAGTTTTCCTTTGCCAAATGAAGACAGCTAATAAGCCACCAGAAAGATGAACATGAGGTCAGAAAAAGACTACTTTTTTTTTTTTTTTTTTTTTTTT
>VWPW01013586.1:463302-508118 GCA_013389825.1 Crypturellus undulatus | reverse complement strand
CCACTTTGAAATTTTTCTTTGCCAAAAAAAAACAGGGAAAAAACCCCCAAAAAAAAAAAAATTGGGGCAAAAAAAAACTTCTTTTTTTTTTTTTTTTTTTTTTTTAGAATTGGATATGAATCTTGCATGGACCTTTATGTTGAAATTAAAGAGATTTTAATATCAAACTGAGGATGCTGAAAATAGCTATGGGTACTGTAATGTTTAGGTGGTAAGATGTGTAAACTGGTTGGTTAACCAGTTGGTTAATGTTGGCTCCACTAGTGGTTTCCTTGATTTGAAATGATTTTTACTGATGGGAAGTGCACTTGAGTAACCTAACTGTAAATGAAGACTTTTGGGGGTTTGGAAATTTCCTTAGCTTATTTTTCCATTTTTAAGGCTAAAGAAAAATTTCTCATCTCTCAGCATTTAAGCTCCTACTTACCACAAGAAGTCCTCCTCTATGCTCACTATGTCCCTTCCCTTTCTACTTCAAGTTACATCCATTTCCATTCTTTGCCTTTAGTAGCATTCCTTTACTATGAGCTACACCTCACCTATCATCTCAAGAGATGCCATCCCTCCCTATTGCTACCTTTTAGCCTTCTCCATGTAATTTCTAACTGCTAAAAGCACACAAAGCTCTCCATCATCTTTTACTACTATCTCCGCCCTCCACTAAATAGGCAGCAACATCCAGATTTCCATGTAAAATTGGTGTACTGGAGAGTCATGGTCAGGATGAAAAAGAAGTCTGAAAAGAAAGAGAAGTGGGGTAAGTGGAAGATGTTAATGGACACAGACCAGATAGACGGCTGTAGGAAAAGTTTCTTCTGTGTGGGAAATGGCACTGATACTTTTTGGAAAAAAATATTTTATATATATATATAAAATATATAAAACACACAGGAAAACAAAATAATAAATATTTTGGATTAATTTAATATTATTTAATATTTCATCTCATTATAACACTGTCCAGTGGAGAGCACCAGCTAGGATGAATAAATCCTAAGCAGAATACTATCAGAATATTGACCACCAAGCATCTGCTCAAATTTTCAGAGTCAGTATTTTGCTCATGAAAGTTATTTTATATCAATACTTTATTGCTTTTACTTCATTTGAAATTGGCCTAGTACCCTCAGTCTATCAAGGCTTGATATTCAATTATGTAAATATTGTTTATGTTCTTAAAATGTCTATTTTATATTAACTGAAAAATAGAACAATTTTTTGGGGGGGTGTATTTTAGTCTGTCATGTAATTACATGTCATTTGCAAGGTAAGATATTTGAAGGCTGTTTATACCTGATATGATCTTTGGTATCAGAGAATTGTCTTCCTTCAGGTTTTTGAGCGAGGTTTATATGATAACCCAGAGTACTTTAACGATATGCTAGTATAAGTTAGTCTGTGCAACATCATCTACTATGAAAATACAATGTTATTCAGAATAATTTTTATTCTTAGCAAAATGTCTGGAGAAGGCTTATTTAGATTAGTGGCTAGAAACATCATTAAAATGTATTCACAGATATACACCAAAGCTATTGTTGGAGTTTAGAGACTTAACCAGTTCTTGCTGAGTCAAGCATTTCTGGAAAGCTGGCTGGTCCTGAAAACATATCCAAATTTGAATAAAGCTGTGCCAGCAGGTACCTCTGTAATTAAAGTCCCTTTGTTCTTCATTTAGTATTCCTGTCAATCTCTAAATTCTGCTGCTACAATTGTAAACAAGCAAAAATAAGTAAGTAAAAGTGTTTTTTTTATTTTATATTTTTCCAGTACGCAAGACAAGCAGAACCGAATCTAAAGCTTACAGATACCACCTCATGGAATGCAAGTTAGTTAGACTTAGTGTATATTTTTTCCACTATTGCAGAGGTACGCTTACAGAAATAAGTCAAAATAATTTAAAAATGTGCTGTAAGCCTCATAGAAAAATATACATCTTTGTGCGCTATATGCTCATCATCATTTAACTATTTTATTTTATTTTATTTTATTTTATTTTATTTTATTTTATTTTATTTTATTTTATTTTATTTTATTTTATTTTATTTTATTTTATTTTATTTTATTTTATTTTATTTTATTTTTTATGAGTAGAATGTATATTAGTCTCAGTGCTTCCAGACATACCATTGATCAAAGATTTATATATGCACAGAGATCAGGAATGCTTGAATTATTTCTTTTGGAGACCTTAGGGATAATATGACTGGACAGGACATTTGCATTCCTAGCCAAAAATACCAAAGCCATAAAATAGCCTGCTAAGCAATAACTGCATAGGCGAGGAGAGAGTAGGGTGGGGAAAGTGTCTAATGTAATCTGATATTATTATTAAATACAAAAAAAAAGTAAAAAAACTGAAAAGCCCCTGCATTTAAATAATGTTTAGGCTGTGAAGTGATCTGACAAAAAACAAAATTCAACATTACTCTGACACCTCATGCCTTGCTCATGGCTTAGTGAAGAGAAGAGGAAATAGATATCACAGCATGAACTCAAGACAGTATCAGCATCGATTTTTGAATTTTGTGGCTTTCTATGCTAATGTTATTTAAACATAAGTTTCCTTACAGTTTACTTTTAGGGAAAAATAGACATTATGAAGAAAACACATCCATTCTGCCCAAGAATCGTTTTTTACAACTGCTTTTGCAGATAAAATAGCATTTAAGTGATTTTAAAAGTGCATTATTTTCTACTGAATATATATATTTTTCTGTAAAAATTTATTTTTTATTAGTATATATGGAATTTAATTCTTATGACCACTTCCAGTTTTTCAGCTAAATACACAATTTGGTGCAGGTTCAAATTTTCTATATTTGAATTATTAATGTAGTAGTTTATAACTGTTCCTGAAGAAGTGATATTTCCCATCTAAGTAAATCTTTATTAGTTCTTATTCTTGAATTTATAGAGCTTTGTCCAACCTTTTGTGCTTATCCAGCTGTCACACATACCTGTTAAGACATAATGAAGCTGTGTAACAAAAATTCCAAAGAACATTAAAAATAAAACAACTCTTAATTCCTGTTTTGCTCTTTAGCCAGTTTCCACCCACCAAATGCCTACACTTGCTATTCTAAGCTATAAATGAAATGTTTGTAACAAGCATGAGCTTTATTTAGTCATATGGGGAAAAAATCATATTTCACATAATCTACACGATGTTTTATCACCTCCCAGAATTTAGAACACTTTCCCTCTCTTTCAAAGCATCAAGTAGAAAGGCACACAGAGTTTGTAGGCTGGCTATATTATACACAGATGCAAGAGGTTTCTTTGGTCTTTCCAAGCAAAGCTCCTGCATGCTACCATCATACATCTCTGTTGCATTTTATTTCTCTTGCTCCAGTAACTCTTTAGTAAGGTCTGTAGGAACAACCTAGAAAAGGGCAGAATGTTTGCTCAAGCAGTGACCTAAAATTTTATCACAACCCTGATGTATTTCATTTTTAGGTCCATCTAGCATGGTTTCAAACATGTCTGGGTGCAGTTTGGAATAAAGACTGAACCGGGGAGCATTCCCAGTGGGCATTTTGGAGGGGAGTCAGCCTTTTTTTTTTTTTTGAAAACAATTTGTTTGTAAAGATGCAAGCTGTACTGTGAAATTTGGCCTTAGAGAGAGCGAAAGGTGCATCCTACTTTGTAGACTCTAGCCTCTAGATTTGGCCTGTGTGTGCTCGCTCGTTCTCTGTAATTTTCCCTTCTTTACCTGAAACATTCCTAAATGAAGAACAATTCCCAAAAAAGTCTCACACAAGATTTTCTAAATTATCCTATTACTAAATCGGAATAATCTCTCTCTTTATACAAATATATGACTCATATATATATATACCCAAATGTAATATGCTGACTCATAGAATCACAGGATAATGTCAGTAAGTTGGAAGAGACGTTGGGATGTCATTTTCTCCAACCTCTGCTCAAAGAAAGCCAATCTTGAAATCACATTATAGTGTTCAGGACCTTGACATATTATTTTCTTTGTGTGTTCATCTTACAGATAGAAACGATTTTATTCTGTTTGGAAATATCTAGACAAATCTCACTACCAAAGAGTAAAAGCTACATAATGAATCCTTTTGCTTCAGAATAGACTAACAAACAGCTTCACAGAAAGAACTACATATGCCTGAAAATTAAAGTTAGAGGAAAAAGTGCAAAAACACCCAACAGCAGATCACATAAGAAGCAGAAAATAACATGCCTGAATTTACTTGGTGTGATAGACAGCTCTATCCACACTTTTAAAAAGCACACAGTGCCTCAAGATAGAAAGGGATGACAGAGGCCTCAATCTCAGTTCTTCCTTTGTACAGTTAATGCCTGTGGAGTGGGGGACCAATGGCATCCTATGATGTGATGACACATAAAATGTGCCCCCCTACCCAAAAGAAGCATAGAAAATATGCCAGGAGCTCAGAAACAAAATGCTTATTGGAGATGTTCCTGGATGATTCTGCAAAGATATAGATTGACCCCTTAATTTTCCTATGCAGTTCAAAATTCCATTGTGATATTAATATAAAAGAACTGATCAAACATATTTCCTCAAAAATGAGGAAAACATTTATTTTAATGACATATTTGAAAACATTTATTTTAATGACAGATTTCAATATTAGTTTTATAAGGGTATTTTCTCTTGCAGGAAAATATTATTTTCTAGTCATAAAAAATAGTAAATAGAGTGGAAAGAATATTTAGTTTACTCAAGCTCTTTGAATGTTGCAAAAGGACCGTGTTAAAAAGAAGAAAATGGCTTTTCTCTATATATACTTTTTCTTGGATCATCCATAGAAAAATAACATGTCACTATGGAGATTTGCCTTCCTCCAAAATGTATGCCTCAGAATTTCTGAGACTTTTTATTTACAGATAAAAGTGCTGAGAAACTAATGGGAGTCATGTAAAATCAGTTGTATATAGTATCATAAAATTAGGCAAATATTAGAAATTTAAATGATAATTTAAAAACGCAGGATACTGTGGATGCCACTAAAACCCAAACACATTCAAAAATACAGATATCTTTTTACTTTCTTACACAATCTTCAGCATGCTAATAGCAGAACATTTCATAATCTCTTGCTTTTTATTTTGCAGTTGGTTCCAGGAGAAACAGCTTGACTGATACATAGTTTGGATATTTGTTGTTTCTTGTGAACCATTTATTGACGAGCAGCAAGGTTGAAGAAAATGGCTGTTAGTTTGAATCAGAAAAGAGTTTAGATTTTTAGATTCTCCTACCTCTTAGAACAACAGATTCTAAAGCAGATAAAAAAGCTCATGGGGACATCATGAGCCTCAAAAAACCAAAAGATCCTGTGTGCCTCTATGTGTGTGGATGGGGAATGAATGAATTTCCCATAATCAAGGTAACCAGTTCTGAATGTTTAGAGACCTGTTCCACAAGACTGAAATGATGATGGGTTGATGGTATGGGTTTGCTTGTTTTCCACTAATACTGACATGTACTTGACATTGTGAGCAGAAAATGACTGTGACAGATCTTGGAATGATTAGGAGGTCCTCCTAAGTTCTTCAAAATGATTATTCTGTTACATGAGGATCAGAGTGGTCAAGTCAGATACGGCGATGCACTCTCTGAGCCCTTCCCACTAACCAATGGTGTGAAACAAGGTTGCATTCTTGCATCAACTCTAGTCACAATCTTCTTCAGCATGATGCTCCAAAGGACCACTGCAGACCTTGATGAAGAAAATGGCTTTTACATCCGATATCATACCAATGGAAGCCTATTCAATCTAAGGCACTTAAAGGCGCGTCCGTGAGCTGCTTTTTGCTGATGATGCCACCCTCCTTTCTCATACAGAAGCAGCACTGCAGCGCTTAACATCATGCTTTGCAGAGGCTGCTGAGTTCTTTGGTTTGGAAGTCAGTTTGAAGAAGACAGAAGTTCTCTACCAACCCGCACCTCAGGAAGTCTTCCATCACCTCCACATTACCATAGGCAAATCAGAGCTTAAGTGAGTTTCACTCACTTAAGCTCACAAAATTTCAATTATCTAGGAAGCATTATTTCCTTGGATGTAAGACTGACAATGAGATAGACAACAGGTTAGCAAAGGCATACAGAGCTTTCAGAAAACTTTATAAAAGAGTCTGATGCAATAAACACCTGAAGAGAAGTACAAAGATTAGTGTCTATACAGCCATTGAACTGTCTACTCTTTTATATGGGTCTGAATCATGGGTCATCTACTGCCACCACCTGTGACTTCTAGAACGTTTCCATCAGTCCTGCCTCCGTACAATCCTAAACATCCACTGGACTGATTATGTGACTACTGTGACTGTCCTTGAACACATAGAGGTCACCAGTATTGAGGCCATGCTGCTGAGAACGCAGTTGCACTGGGCAGGGCACGTCTCCAGGATGGGAGATCACCGCCTCTCTAAAACTGTGCTCTGTGGTGAACTCTCCACTGGCTGCCACAAGAGAGGAGTCCCAAAGAGGAGACACAAGGACTCCCTGAAACAATATCTCAGCTTTGGCCATATTGACTACCATCAATGGTCCACTCTGGCCTTGAATCGGGAGACATGGAGACACACCGCCCATAACACTGCCCATAACACTGCGGCTTTCTTTGGGAACACACATGGAGACACACCGCCCATAACACTGCGGCTTTCTTTGAGAACACACGCAGAATCAATCTCGAAGAGAAAAGACAACGCAGAAAGAACCATGCCTCGCCAATACTACCTAAGGATATGTTACACTGTGCCTTCTGCAGCCAGACTTGTCTTTCCCGCATCAGTCTTTTTAGCCATCAACGCGCTTGCAGCAAACGTGGGTAAAGCCCTTCTCATATCTTCATTCGCAAAGCCTAGCCATGATGATGATGACATAATCCATTGCCATGCTATATTATAATTAACATTTTTTTTCAGAGAAATTACATATTTCCAGACTATTTCCCATGTACACGTATTCCCCATGTACAACTTGCAAAAACACTAATGGATTCATCTTAATAATGTTTAGAAAACTGAAAGTGAAGAGTTTAGTCCTACCCAGGAAAAGAATTCTCAATGATCAGTGAAGATTTTCCCATTCCCATTTCTAGACTCAATTGAGACAAAAAGGCCATAGGAAATTTCAAACTGGAGGCCATAGACTCGTTAAATTATGGAAGAATTACTGTCAAAATACTAATGCAGCTGCTCCCGTAAAAAGAATTCTGTCTGCTAGGTTCTCCAAGTCTCATGTCAGGGCTACAGTTCCTTTGTATCCTGAAACTGTATGGGAACATTTCTTTCCCTTCCTCTCTTTAAAAAGGAAAAAAAAAAGAGAGAGAGAGAAAAGATAAAAGGATAGCTCTGTAATGCATGACCCTTGGAGTTGTCCATTCTTACCTAATCTTACCTAATGTCTTCTTCTAGTCTCATGCTTAAAAAGTCTAAAAAGTACTAAGAATTTTAAGTACAAACAGCTTAAATTAATATATACACCACACAAAACGGATGGAAAACATATACATCACACAAAATAGATGGAAAACGAAAATAGTTTCTAAATTCTAAAATCTCCTTCCCCATTTAGGACAAAAGATAACCTTCCATCAGAGATATGGAAAAGATTGTAAAAGTATCTTAGAATATGTCTATGCTCTTTTGTTATCCCTCTGCCTCCCTCCCAGTAAGATCAAGAACAATGAAACAAACTCCAGGGTGAAAAACATCCTGCCTGACTCACCACAAAGTTGTAAAAAAGACGGAAAAGGATGAGAAGATAAAGAACCATCTTCTATGCTACAAGATAGAAGAGCATGAAGGAGTGAAGGAATCAGATATCTGTTTGCGCTGGTTTGGACAATCTCTTGCCCATTTTGAAGAGGGGTATTTCTAGTGCTCCTAATCCCAAAAATACACCCTGACTAGCCAGCATAGTGCCCATACGCTCAGAAGGTATATGAACATTAGTTATGGAGCTGTTCGCACTCATGTTCAAGGAAAGTGCTTGCTGCAATTCCTTGAATCAGGCCCATGGCAACCTGGTTCTTGTCTGGATCTGCTGTTCCTGATGGCATATTGTTTCAATTCCTCCTTCAAAAAGAGAGGGAGAAACAAGTGGCTCCCTGTTGGATAAGTAACAGATCTACTCTGTCAGAAAGACTGGCTCAGACCTCACAGACTGAACCAGTCTGGGACGTCCTGCAAACTTTCCTAGACACTATCCAAAATATATGGTGCCCTGGTTTTCAAATATCACACCATTTATCTGTGCTTTCTGGAAACATTTCAGACAGACACACAACATACCAAGATGATTGCTACAAAATGGAATATTCCTTCTTCCCATCTAAATGAAAAATGATGGCAGCTCTTTCTTTGGAGGAAAATTAATGCTCACCAGCACACACATGCAGGAAGATCAAGTCAAAGCTCAGGTTACAAAGTGAGTGCAAACACTATGAGAGTTTTGCATGAATAGGGAAAAGAGAATGGGGTTGATATTTAACCAGTGTTCATCTTTAGAATTAGGACTGCAATTTTACAAGTATTTTTTTCACACTACCTTTCTGTGTTTGAAATGTCAAGACATTTTTGGAGGCTTCTTTTGGGACTACAGCCTAATGAACAATATGCATGAAATAGAGCACAAAAAGGAAAATTTCATTTATACTTTAGGCTAGGTTCTAATTTCTTTATGAGACTTCATTTTCATTAGTTTACATTGAAAATTTGTACATTAATGCAGGGAACATTTCAATAATCTGCCAAGAATTTTACTTAATTGTGACACAATTAAAAAAAAGACTTACTTCCAGTAACTGAATACCAAATGCACAAAATACTTTGTGTAACCAGAACTTGGGAAAAGGCACTGTTATTAATAAATGCAACTACCACGAACTTCAGTTTGGAAGAAATTCACCAGCTACCCAGCCTTTGGAGATACTTAGTAATGGAAAAACCTTAAGTGAAAGTTCTGCAAACACTTTTCCTTTATACTCTTTTTTTGTGTGTGACTTTATGAAACATAGATATTGTATTGGACCATATTACTTTATTTCACCTTCAAGTTTTTTGTTTATTTGTTTTTGTTTTTTAACAGACTGCTACCTTATTTTTACCTGTTATAATGAAAAATTATTAAAAAAATAAAACACATGGAGAGAGTGATTTCAACCTCATGAAATTCAACAAGGCCAAGTGCACAGCCCTGCACCTGGAGAGAAATAACCCCAGACACCAGTACAGGTTGGGGACCGACCTGCTGGAGAGCAGCTCTGCTGAGAAGGACCTGGGCGTCATGGTGGACGACAGGTTGACCATGAGGCAGCAGTGTGCCCTCGTGGCCAAGAAGGCCAAAGGGGTCCTGGGGTGCATTAAGAGGAGCGTCTCCAGCAGGTCAAGGGAGGTGATCCTGCCCCTCTACTCAGCCCTGGTGAGGCCACATCTGGAGTACTGTGTCCAGTTCTGGGCCCCACAGTACAAGAGGAACGTGGAGCTGCTGGAGAGAGTCCAGCGCAGGGCAACTAGGATGATCAGGGGCCTGGAACATCTGTCCTATGAGGAGAGGCTGAGGGAGCTGGGCCTGTTCAGCCTGGAGAAGAGAAGGCGGAGAGGGGATCTAATCAGTGTGTACAAGTACCTCAAGAGAGGCAGTGAGGAGGATGGGGCTGATCTCTTTTCAGTGGTGGCCACTGACAGAACAAGAGGAAACGGCCACAAACTTAAGCATCAAAAGTTCCACAGGAACTTAAGGAAAAATTTCCTGACAGTGAGGGTGATAGAGCCCTGGAACAGGCTGCCCAGAGCGGTTGTGGAGTCTCCTTCTCTGGAGATCTTCAAGACCCTCTTGGATGCAGTCCTGTGCCATGTGCTCTCGGTGGCCCTGTGTGTGCAGGGGTTTGGACTAGATGACCTCTAGAGGGCCCTTCTAACCTTAGGCATTCTATGATTCTATGATTCTAGGATGGGAAAGAGCTTTCACATTTCTTAGCTCAGGCATATAAGAGGGGACACTGGGGCACAAAGGTATCCTAACACCTTTTAGTATAATCAGTAGAGACAAAGGGAGAAACTCTCCAGAGAATGTTTCAGAATTTTAGTGTTTTAAGGGTATTTTCCAGAGAATAATTCAAAAGAAATTCAGAGAAGGTCATCAAGAGTGAGCAATGTTCAAGATGTGAGTAATTAAGAGTCCTAACTCTTTAGCATGGGAAGAACTGACTGTGGGCATGAGTGTAACAGAGGCCTATAAAATCTTGGGTAATATGAAAAGGCCAAATGAGATTAATTTTTGTTTGACTTCTCTACCATATGAGCTAGTGACCATCACATAACTGAACTCGTTGTTGGTAAGTTCAAAACACAGACAAAAAGGTGATTCCTCACCCTGTACCGAAGGAGCAGTGGAACTTTCTGCTGCCAGAAAGATAGTTTGCAAAGTATTTACACCTGCTTGAAAGCAAAGTGGACAAGCAAGTGAACAAGTTAAGAATGACTGTGACTTATGAGGCTAACTATAGTCTCTGGTTCAAAAAGCCTGTAAACCACAATTTACCAGAGCTAGGATGACATACGAAGAAAAATATAAAATCTGTCCATGTTCTGGATTTATGCTCTTCCATCAGTGTCTATACCTGACCATTGCTAAAGCAGGCTGAATAGAACTTGGTCCAGTTCAGCATGAGTGCCCCGTTTTTACATCTTGCATTATGTCCTTCACAGTCTAACCCTCTGATGTAGGCACCTGTGATAAAAGCTGAAAGTTGAAGTCAGGGTGAATTCTCTGCATGGAAAGGGATAAAACTTCTACACATGAAGACAGAGAATAATTGCAATAAATGAAACAATTAAATCCTGAATTTTAATCAGGCTGCATGCACTCTGTTGCACTACCCTGACAGAAACCTTGGAGGCCAGCTGGCATCCTCTTAGTGACCTCTCTGCTTTTATTGGGGAAATACTCGATGCCAGTTCTGTATTTGGAACATCTCTTCTTTGCTGACTCAGCCCACACATGTTGGCTGAATCTGTTTTGGAGGAAGTCAGAGGGGGAATGGGATTATTAATCTCATCAGTCTCAGTTCTGGCAAATATGCAGAGAGGAAGTAGTTACCCTCTGGAAACTATTTCTCTTGAGATTAAACTTGAGATGCCTAGGGAGTAAGGGGACAGTTTAGGGCTCTCTATTTTCCTGTATGGCTGCAAGCCAGGCTATGGTCCGGAAATAAGTTTTAACGCTGCCTTTTTCAGATAAACTGCAAACTTCTACATTAAGAATTTAACTGAGTAAAAAACATAGCAAGATGGAACATTTTACATCCTTGGATCCTTTTTTGTTGTTGGTTTATTTTGCTTTGCTTTCTCCCTGAAAAGATAACGATAGTACATTTTACTACTCCTGAGGTACTTCACTAATAAAATAATTTCTGGTAGCTTCCTTCTGTGTAGCAAATAGAATTTGAGAGACCCCATAGCACTGGGTCATATTTCTAACTTTGTAAGTGCATTGCTACAACTTTAATGAGTTAAAAAGATGTAGTGGTTGATGTGAGTTTAGGAACCTAGTTCCACAGCTAAAATCCATCTCCAGTGGAAACAGTTTTGACTACTTATGACTAGCAAGTTTCCTCCTAATTTCTTAAAGAAAGGATGATAATGATTATTTTTCTCTTGGTCAACCATAATGTTGTAGGATACATGTTTGTGAAGCAGAAGTTTTTCATTCTAAAAGTTTGGGACCACCTGTACTCTCCAACTATTCTGGGATTTAACATTTGCACAGAGGCACAGTAAACATTACAGCCAAAAGAGGAAAAACTCATTATTTTTTAATAGTAAAGTTATATAAAAGAAACAGGAATGCTGATAGCTAAAAGAGTGAAAAACTGAACAGTTGTATGTTCGCAAGCAGTTACAACTTGGTTCTTTCTAAAATCATCTGTGTTTCAAACTAGTCAATTCAGAGGCAGAGAAACATTTCACATGTGCATCTACAATGTAATTTATCCCATTATGAAACAGACATCTAAAACGGATGGGATGATCTTCTCCAGAAGTGCTTTATTGACTGTGGAGAGACTAATTTAGACCCCAAATCTAGCTTATAGATGGCTGAAACTAGGAGAGTTCCATTTTTGTTATCTTGCTGTTCAGTTTCATTTTCAATATCAGTCTTTCTGTTCCCTCAATCTGCCAGCCTCCTCAAAGTAGTAAAGTCCTCAGCTGTAGAAGTAAATCCCTCCCTAATGTAGCAGTGAAAAGATTTTCAATGTCAGACTGGCTATGACAGAGAGAAATCTGAAAGGTTTGAGGTGAAGAGTCCACCTTGACCTGTACTCAGCTGTGGCGGGATGTTCTCTGCAGCTGGCCCTGCCAACCAGCCGAAGATGGTAAAAATGTCTCCAGGATTTCCTCAGAGCAGAATTAAACCTGAGAGTTTCCAGCTGCCTTCCAGTGATTTTTTACACAGATGCAAAAGAAGAAATCCAGCTGGCTTATGAAGAGTGAGAAAGGAGTACAGCATGCTGGAGAAATGTTAACAGGGTTTGTGCAGGCAGCTGCGCACAGGTAATCTGTCAATGATGTTATTTAACTACGAACAAGCCTATTTCAGCCCTTGACGTAGCAGAGGTAAGGAAGGGTCTTTCAAACTCAGAGTGTGCTCAGTGCTGTTTCTCCAGAAACCATTATGATTGCCTTTCAGCAGTCCCTGGAACACGATTTTCATCTGTGACAGTTAACATGCAAATCCAGAATTGAATTATTTAACTTGTTTCAGGTAGAATCTGCAAAATCTCTGCAATTTCATTCACAGCCCTTCTTAAGTCAATTTGAGTGTTCTCATTTTATTAAAGCTTCAAGGAAAGGTTTTGAAGAGTGTTGATATCAAGAAGCAAGACTAAAGCAAGTAGTGCATGCTTCTCTGCTATAGGTAAAGAATGACACCTTTTTGCTTTATGGCATTGTGTGTTAAGCAAATGACGTCAACATTGTCAATAAACACTTCAACTCTTTCTGAGCCTTGTGATACATTAAAAAAAATCCTGTAAATTTCTCACCTTGGCCAAGTTCATTTCTGGTACCATGTACTTCAAGACACAATTAACATTTATTATTATTATTATTATGAAAGTTAAAAAGACAAAGTGATTCTAGTTTAGAGCTGCCTATGAATGAGGTTAATATATGGCATACTATAATGTTAAATTAAAACTAGCGGTTGCACGGTGCAGGATTCATTCTGCTCTGAGAAACTCACTCATTGGAACCCATAAAATCTGACTAGTATAACAGAAGTGTTTGTAATTAGAGTTAATAAAGTTAGTTGAGACCACAGGAGGGGGAAAGTAGCTTTGATCCCAGGTGGCCTCATAGCAAGAAGGCTCACAGCAAGGGAGCAAACTGAATTGGAAAATATTAGAGGCATTTGCTACAAAACCAAGAAGTCACTGCTGGAAAAGACCTAAGAATATAATTTACAAGCAGAACTAATTTAGTTTCCCATCTCTATCTCTCAACAAATTTCTATCAACTTACAACCTTAAAAATACAGCCATTTGTTTTAAAGATTTATTTTTCACTGAAAATGCTAATGGGTTCCTACAGTTTTAAAATGGGTTTCAGCACAAAAGAGGAGGGTAGGTTGAAGACAAACTGGCAAATCCTAAAAGAATAGCATCACATTCACTATTTTTAATAATTCCATAACACTTTTGCTTTAGTGAATTGTTTTATCTCATAACTTTGTGGGATTTTCTATTACTTGAGATATTATTACCAAGTGGATAATTTTAGAAAGCCTGTGAAGCTAACTCTACTTAATAAGTATAACACAGAGATTTCAGCTCACTCAAAATACATGTATATTTTTATATATATATAATATATATAATATATATATAATATATATAATAAATATATATATATGTTTTTTTTTTTTGCAGTGATCACTCTTCTGTGAAGATTTCAGGAATATTACCTAAGAGATTTAAAAATACTTGCTACTTACAGTCATTACAATTTACATCAGTAAACTAAGCAATCATTTCGACACAAACGGATAGGAATTCTGCTTGCAGGATACAGTTTTCCATTAAAAAAATATTTCCAAACTGTATTTATACTCATGCTTTTTTATCTTCCCACACTCAGTGAATGAGTGATTTTAAAGTGTGTCCCAAATTATTTTAGAGTGGAAATAATAATAATAAAAAAACTCAGAAGAAGGAATAAATTAAAGAAAATAGACAAAAAGTGGAAAAGAACTTTGTCTTTAGCTGAGGACTAAGATAGGCATGAGAATTGTTGAGGTGGAGGGACATGTTATCTTCCAAATAAAAAATTCTATGAAGATGATCATGATTGCAACAGTTTTGCAACATCAGTACTAGAATATTTTAAAAAAGTAGTTGTAAAGTATATAAAAAGAGCAAGTGTGCTGAGATACTTCAGGCTGCCTCTGGTTGATGGAAGATTTTAAAAAAGGAAGGCAACTTTTAGTTAGATATGGAGATATATTGAAGAAGGCCAGCAAGCATAATCTAGTCATATATCTTTGCATTTATGAAAAGAGAATTAACAGGCCTGGGATTTGAGGACCTCTCAGAAGGGAATATTTTGAAGAAAGGTTTCCAAACAATCCTTCTAGAGGAGACTAAAACATGTGTATAGTTCTTAGCAGAGCAAGGCTGAAGTTCTACAAATGAAGTTATGCATAACTAATGGAAAAAAATACTTAGGATTTAAGGATGCAGGAGAACCCATGTGTAGAGACACTTTCCATGGATAAACAACATTAGGCTGTATACTAACATAAGAATATGGTGAGCAGCTGTCAGGAGAAATTCAGGAGCATAGAGAAAGGCAGAATGGGAGGCCACTGGGGCCACTAGTCACAAGGCGAAGCTGCAGGGAATGCAACCCGTGGAGACAGCAAAAAATATTACAATATCAATAACCATTATTTGTTTAATCCAAACTATTCCTCAAAATTCCCAGTAACCTGTCAGAATTCTGCAAATCACTAACTTTCTGTAAACTGTTCGGGCAAAGTTTGAGATTTGGAGGTGCTTGGCACTTAAAGGGTGGATTACACATAACCAAATAAAATGTTGGCTCTAGGAGGTGAGATGGAGGCAAAGGGAGTCTCAGTGCAATTAAATATAGCATCTTGAAGAAGCTTAGATAATTTTATTACACAGAATATTGTCATTCTTTTATCCTACTGATGACCTCAATATCCTGCATTAGCAGTAGTCATTTAAGTATAAATATTTCAGCTTTATATTGAGTGTCAGAAAGGCACAAGGAAAAAGATGGCAAACAGACCGACCTCAGATCTCTGCTAACCGCTCTAAGATCTCCTTTGACATTACACTACTGCTGTCACACACATACAAAGAGATTTATGTGTCCATCCAGTCCTTTAACTGAATTTATTAAAGATGGTATTTCCGGCTTAGTGAAAGTGACTGCCAGCTGAGTCCATTCCCACACTTGAAGAACATTTGGCAAAGATAAAAAGGAATTTATCAGTAAGCTATTTTTCTGGTTTTCTGTGCACCTTTCACTCCCCCATCCCTTATTTTTTCACCAAATATCAGCATTCTCTATGGAAAACAGTCACTTCCTTTCTCTCTGATTAAAATCAGCAGTGAAGGAAGGCAGGGAGGGGGAAGGGAGAAGGGAGGAAAGAAAGAGCCATCCTACTGCACTGGGGAAAACCTGAGAATGATCAATTAATCTTCTGGTTTCCATCTGTGAGTTGTGTCGTCTTGAGCCAATCTTCTTTATTTGTGCGAATAAAATAAGCAAGTTACAATTGATTGATTGTGCTGGAAAAAAAAAGATGGGAAAATTTGCATCAGTAGAAAGTTTAAGAATGACAAGCAGTCCTTGGAGTAATTACATAAATTCCTGAGAAATCTGAGATTCTTCAAACATTTTCTTGTACCCAGTGTTCTGATTCAAGCACGTCCTAGGCATTATGGCTTTCATTACAAATGAATCAAGGCTCATCTCTTTTTTTGGTCCACAGCAAGTGCATTCCCAGCTTTTAAGAAAGGAGGTTTTATACATGCCAAAATCATCTGTGATTTATTGGCTCCTGGACTCATCTGGGTTTAATTTTTTTGTCTGGCACCAGTTGTCTAATTGATTTGGTCAGTTCATTCCACTTCACAGTCCTGAAGCTCCTCTGTAAAACTTGGGAGGATGATAAACATATAAACTCATCAGAAGCTCTTATGTGTCTCACAGGGGTGAAGACAGTGGGGACATAAAGCCATGGTTTCAGGGCAACGATGTCACCCTACAGAACCTTGCCAAGTCTCTGGATGTCGTCATGGTAATAAGTGCATTCTCCAGCACGCTGACTGGGGAACAATTTGTAGCTTCTTGCTGCTCATATCTGTGGCGGGAAAATGGAATTCCAGCATGCTACCACCAGCTGGTGGTCTCCTCTCGAACAGCCAACAACCATTTTTACACTGAGGCCGTCCTTTATGAATAAAATAGAAGATATCTTGAAAATAGCAGCAGAAAAGCGGCAGAAATGAGAGTAGAGAAAATATTTTGAAAGGGGTGAGAGTATTTTTATTTGTCCCACTGTCATCTTCATTCTTCATTATTTTTACTTCATTGTTGTTTTCAATACTTTAAGTACTCAGTACAAAAGCATATGGGAGCATTTCCCACTGGCTCAGGGAATGATAAAAAAGTGATAAGACTACCAGGAGATAATGAAGGGCACAAGTACAGAAAGGTAGACAATGGTGCCAGTCTATAGATCGTGAAACCCGTGGCCTGCTGTTCTGATGTCTCTGATAGAAACAAAATTATCTGATTTTTTTCTCACCAGTTTAACAGTCTTTATCTTTGAGTAACATTTCCTGTTATCACACTTTAAATATAAACATTATTTTGTATCCTAATAGTGGGTAGAAGGAAAAATTCTTTTTATTCTAGAAGACAAGAAACTAAGCAAACATCATTCTTCTAATAATTTCTTTTTCTTTACATGCCTGGACTGGAAAAAAAAATGCACCAGATGCTTTTTGTCAGTTACTCTTTATCAAGAATATTACATACAGATGTATTTTGGAAAGTTTATTTTTCCTTCAGTTTAAAACAACAACAAAAAATGTTCCCTTGAATGGGAAACACCTCTTTCAAAGCTTGACTTGCCAAAATTTCAGTGGTCACTGGAGAATTCTAATGTATGAATTCTTAGTTAGGAAAGAAAAAGGAATGCTATATATTCTGTGTCTTAAAATGAGAAAAAAATCTCAAGTTATTTTCATAGTGTTTTATGCAGCGAGAACTTCCATTCTCATCATGTGTCTGATTCACAAACTTCTACTCATCTCAGGTTCATTTGCTTTGTGCAAGCTTCCATTTATCTCTCTGATGTATTCAATTAAGATTAAAATTATATTTATATCTGGGATTCCCAAATAGGCCCTCTTTTTCCATTACAGAGCATTGTCAGTATGGAATTTGATGTTCCTGACGTATTGGTTGATGACTTCTGCATACCCGGGTGAGAAATAGTTGCCAGGAAGTTGAAATACCAGATGGGCAGGCATACATCAGCATGGGAGAAAAAAAATGCCCAAGAAATACTGCTCCTGTTTTGGGGAAAGCTCCAAACAAGCTGCCCTCAACCCCAAAACTGTACAAGCCCCACACAAGACACCAACGCTTACACAGCATATCACACCTGTTGACCCCATGCAGCAGGCCCACCATACTTCCAATGCGGCTTGGGTCAAAGAGGCCCAGTTCTTCCTGGATGTGTGACGCTTGTTATATATGAACTATCTAAGTACATACGCTTATTTCTGCCTAGGTTGTCTTGAGTATACACATGGTGGCTAAATCTAAGGTTGCAAGACATGATATTTCAGTAAAAAAAAATGACTGCCCAGTGAGGGGACAAACTGGCATGCCAAAATCCCAAAGTAAGTTTGTGACAGGGTTAGAAGTAGCCTGCCTTCAACTTCTAACTTGCAACAGACCCCTACTGACACTTGAGTCACAAAGTAGTTACTACACTGAGTGCTGCAGTCATTGCATCCTTGTGCCAAAGCGTTGAAGAAGAAATCTGTCAAAAGTTTCACATATTGTACACTTTTAGTACACTGATATCTGGTGACTGATTCTATCAATTCAAAGTGAGGATTTATGTCAGCTGCTATTTAGAAAGCTTTCCTAGTGACACAGAAGAGAATTTACCCTTTTTGGAGTATTCTCATGAATAAAAGGAAGTGCATTTACATTTATAACATGGAAATGACCATTTTCTTGTACCACATGAGAAATAAACAGATCTTTTTTTTTTTTTTTTGAAGACTATTTTAAAATTCATGAGTGTGAGGGTGCTCTAGTGGCCTCCTTCATGTGTGAAATTATCTGAATTTTGTGACTGAGTTTGACTCTTCTTGGAATAGTCACAGCACTTCAAGGACTTCAAGGAAATAATTTATCTATCTTAAACATTCTCCAAAGAACATAGCTAAAAATGCATGCTTTAGGTCTTCAGAAAATAAATATTTGTTAAAATGTTGTTTCAATTTGTCTGAAACATGATCATTTTTCTCAAAAGTATTGTTTTTTATTAGTAACCATTTCTTGATATTCTCTTTCTGTAATCTTTTTTTTATTTCAAGGTTGTAAGCCTGGATGCATTTCTGACTATTCCCTCTTCTCTTATCCTCCAGCACACATTCACAATGCAATTCATTCAATGAAAAGCCTTGAACCCTTTTTTTTTTTTAAGTAGAAGGAAAGGGAGGGGGGAAAAAAAGCAAAGCAAACCATTGAATTCTCATCTCTCATCACACACTAGGAGGTAAATCCTGTCTCAACTCTGGCCAGTCTGTTCTAAACTTTTGTAGATAATTCAAGTAGTAGCAGGCTGCACAGAATTGCTTCCCTAACTGTTGCTTTTTATACAGTTTTGTGAACTTTATTTAGAGGGCATTGGGGAGAACAAATCACAATTTTTATTATCTCACACCTTACAGCAGCTCAGACCCGTTCAGAACTCTGCTAAGTTAGAAGTTTTCTTTCAATATCAGTGAGCTTTGAATCCAAGCATCCATAGAGAAATATGGCGAATGACTAGTAAATGGGGGTGGAAGATGAAAATAATTACTTCAGAAAAATGTTCAGCTTGTTTTATGACTTTTTATAGGCCTTTCTTTATAGTGAGAAGTGAGCAGCTTGACTTGTGATTATTGTTTTGGTCAGCCTAGGGTCTTGCACTGAGAAACTGCGGGAGCTGACTTTCAGGGAACTGTAAATGTCATAATTTTATTAATTACTTTAACATGTGTTTCTTTTGCATGTCTGAAAGCAAATGTAATTGAAAGCTGTGGTTTCTGTGGCATTCCTGAAAATACAGTATGACTAACACCGAGGACAAAATCCTATCAAATACAACGTAGAATAGAAGCATTCATATGAATGCTCATTATTTTAGACTGTTTTACACATTTATGAAAAAGTGTGAAAAAATATTCCAATTATACTTCGAAGCTAATTTTAGTGTTTATTGAGTGGATAACACATCCTTTAAAATATGTGTTATAAATGTTGTTTTGACCCTTGTGAAAAAAGTTAATAGAAATAAAAACATGGAATTATGTAGAACTTACTTAAAACATTCCTTCAGGAAGTGTTTTTAAAAAAACATATTGGATCAGAGGTCTTTTTGGCCTTTATCTGTGTCACATGTATATGATTTCTCAAAATGCATCATAGCCAAGAATAAACGAAGGCTTACCAGAGAAAACTGTGCCTACAAGATAAAGACAGTAAGGTTGTTTCATATTTGTCATACTTAGCTGGCTTATGGAAAAGTATTATACTTTCTGTTTCAGTCATTCTCTCTTTGCTGTTTTCATAGATTTTCTGTGAGTCTAGTTCTCTGTACTCTTTCACATAGAGGAAGCAATCTGAGAAAATATCTTTCATTTCTGATAGGTGCTATGGTGAGAATTGTGGACTGGTGAGTAGTTAGTTATATGCTTCAGAAACAAAGACAACAACTGTCTAACAACAGTGTGCTTTCTTTAGAAAAATAGTCCGTGCTTCCTGATTTGTCTGCATCTGGAATGTTGCAGAGTAACTCCCTTTTACATACTATTTCTGCTTTCTAACCATTGTATTCTGGGCATATCCTCAAGCAGCATATAAATAACAAACATCATAAAGGTGTATATTGATACATGAAATCATTAATAATTGCAAAAAGCATCTTCCACACAGATAATTAAACACTGTGCTGAGTGAATGTTCAAGCAATACTTAATATTCTAATGGAAAAGTAGAAGAGTCACAGACTTGACACTTAATAAGCATGCAAATAAATTGTGAGGCAGAAATACAATAGACATTATAGAAGAAATCCTTAGGAACACAGATTGTCTTGTTTGTACATCATCCAGCACAGTGGAATATCACTTTTACTTTAGTAAGAGAGCTTTAAGTGCTTCAACAACATGAAGAAGAATGAAAAGAATAACAGGAAATATAATATGGGCATACTAAAACTGACAGTATTGTGCAGTGATATTCAGCAGTGTTCATTCTTCTTTCAAACAGCAGAGTTTGGTAAATAAGGATGCAAGCTCCTATTTTGTACTAAAAATGGAAAAATAAACTCTGCAAATAGTTGAGAATAGGAAAGCTGCTATATGATGGAGTGTTTTGACCATTAAATCATGAAAACAAATCTGTGACATACAGATCACTTCTATTAAATAAAAAAGTATCTTAACTGCAAGCATTGCCATTTCCCATCCAACAAACATGACTGCATGCAGCAGGAAGTGAAAGACATTTCAGCCTCTTAGCCCAAATCCCCCTCCCTACTCTGGAGGCAGGCACACAGCCAGCATATTGTAAGTCTCGGGTTAGCTGTGTTAAATTGACAGCACATGCACAGCATGACTGAAGAGCTTGAATAACTGTGTGTGCAGGCAAAAAGTCACTGCTTTGCAAGTTTTTTGAGCAGGGTCCCTTTGCACAAATCATGTGGAAGTAGTGTAGCCATGTGTATATCCCCTTAGAGTCTATGGATTCCTGAATATAACCCTGGTAAAGGGTTCATAATCAAGCCTGTTTTGTTAAGTTTAACAAAACAAGTCTTGCTTTTCATTATGGTGATCTGTTTTTTGCTCTACTTTTTAGGCTGGAATTTTGCATTAACTGCTCTAAGAAGAGGTACCCATCCCACCTCCCCCTTTTCTTCTTTTTCTTTTTCTTTTTCCTTTTCTTTTTCTTTTTCTTTTTCTTTTTCTTTTTCTTTTTCTTTTTCTTTTTCTTTTTCTTTTTCTTTTTCTTTTTCTTTTTCTTTTTCTTTTTCTTTTTCTTTTTCTTTTTCTTTTTCTTTTTCTTTTTCTTTTTCTTTTTCTTTTTCTTTTTCTTTTTCTTTTTCTTTTTCTTTTTCTTTTTCTTTTTCTTTTTCTTTTTCTTTTTCTTTTTCTTTTTCTTTTTCTTTTTCTTTTTCTTTTTCTTTTTCTTTTTCTTTTTCTTTTTCTTTTTCTTTTTCTTTTTCTTTTTCTTTTTCTTTTTCTTTTTCTTTTTCTTTTTCTTTTTCTTTTTCTTTTTCTTTTTCTTTTTCTTTTTCTTTTTCTTTTTCTTTTTCTTTTTCTTTTTCTTTTTCTTTTTCTTTTTCTTTTTCTTTTTCTTTTTCTTTTTCTTTTTCTTTTTCTTTTTCTTTTTCTTTTTCTTTTTCTTTTTCTTTTTCTTTTTCTTTTTCTTTTTCTTTTTCTTTTTCTTTTTCTTTTTCTTTTTCTTTTTCTTTTTCTTTTTCTTTTTCTTTTTCTTTTTCTTTTTCTTTTTCTTTTTCTTTTTCTTTTTCTTTTTCTTTTTCTTTTTCTTTTTCTTTTTCTTTTTCTTTTTCTTTTTCTTTTTCTTTTTCTTTTTCTTTTTCTTTTTCTTTTTCTTTTTCTTTTTCTTTTTCTTTTTCTTTTTCTTTTTCTTTTTCTTTTTCTTTTTCTTTTTCTTTTTCTTTTTCTTTTTCTTTTTCTTTTTCTTTTTCTTTTTCTTTTTCTTTTTCTTTTTCTTTTTCTTTTTCTTTTTCTTTTTCTTTTTCTTTTTCTTTTTCTTTTTCTTTTTCTTTTTCTTTTTCTTTTTCTTTTTCTTTTTCTTTTTCTTTTTCTTTTTCTTTTTCTTTTTCTTTTTCTTTTTCTTTTTCTTTTTCTTTTTCTTCTTCTTCTTTTTCTTTTTCTTCTTTTTCTTCTTCTTTTTTTTCTTCTTCTTCTTCTTTTTCTCTTCCATTCCTGGCAAAATGATTCTTCTGCCTCCCTGATAATAATGACTGAACTAGCTTAAGTAGCTAAACTTCACTGAGCAAAAAGTGAATAAATAAAGAAAAGGGAGAAGGGAACCATTTTCTGCTGACTTAGTTTCATGGATCACTCACCATGTGGTGAGATTGGTCCAGAGCTGGTGTAAGGGAGAAGAATGGGCGAACAGCCAGGAGACTTGGGTTGGACTGGAATTGCTGTTTGATGGAACACTTTGTCAAGTCAAGTGTGATGTGAGACCTCACCTTAGCTTTTGTGGAGCTACTTGGTAAGTGTGAGACAAGCAGGCAGAATATGGCTTTCAAAGGCAAAAGGATTCACCTTTGAGAAAATTTGCTCTTCAGCACCGAAGAACTCCTGCAGTTCTGATTTTTTCCTGAAGAATGCTTCTCTGAACCCAGTTTTGGAATTATTTTTTTTTCTTTGGATAAGAATAGAGTACCACCCACTACTGCTAAGGCAGCTTTAGTGTGGTCTTTCTTTCTTCAAATGACGTCACTGTTTGGAAAACAATGGATATGGTCTCATAAGTGTTGTTAAAAGTTACAAAAAAGCACGTAAATCTGGGAGCATTTTGCTTATTCTAGCAATCACAGCACAATACTAGATAAAACTATTATACTTATCACTAATCACTTCACCAATTAAATGCAAATGTGCTTAGTTTGCTAGTAAGCTTGATTTTCCTGTTTTTGAGGAACCGCTACTAGTTGAATCTATGAAGGTTGTCTTACTAGAGAATCAGAAGGTTTTCTTTGCATTAATGAAAATGTTGGTGAGACACTTTTAATATATCACTATTGGCATCCAGAAATGTGACTGAAAGTTAACGCGAATTACACTTTCAAATGAAGACTGAAAGAAAGGAGAATGTAGCTCTTGAATGTTGGAGTAGGAATCTAGTAGAAAGGTGAATAGTAGAATCTAGTAGAAAGGAATCTAGTAGAAAGTAGATCTAGTATAGATCTACTAACTTCTAATATTTATATCTGATCATACAGAAATGATACAACAGAACATATTCCTGGATCTTACCCCAGACTTTGTGCTTTGATCTAGTTATGAACTTTATAATAAAATAAACACCGAACCTCTAGACTCTTCCAAACTTGCCAATTCAAAATCTGAATCTGCAGTTTGTTTTTCTTCAGGTTGATTATTTAGTTTAAAACCATCCCAGAAGAAGGTTTAAAACAGATGAGCATGAACAAAACCATAAATCTTTTGCCTGAAGTAAAGCTGCTTGAAAGTTTGTACTTGTTATAAACTCTTCTCTCCTTGTTTATCATTACAACAATGACAATCTCATTGAACATTTATTGAAAACTGAATGAATGCCACTAGACAAGAAGATCTTCCTGAAGATGTCGTATTTTTGGTATAATCAAAAATAATCTTCTTTTGCAGTTATTAAACATAATTCTGTGGTGTAGGATCACAGCAGAATGAAAGAGCCTATCTTCACCTGAATTTAAACACAACAAAAGAGTATGTCATAACCAATATGTCCTATGCTGCACTCACAACCAGTTAGAATTTCTTTTGTGCTTCATCACAGCACTTACCTCATTTGTATTTCCATCCACTTCACTGAGAAAGGCACGCCTCATGGGTTGAAAAGCAACACTATAAAATAACTGAAGTCTTTACATACATTTAGCCTGACTCTTTCCATTCTTCTTGGCAATATCAGAGCTCTCTGGTTTAGATTAATTTCCCTAGTTACATATAGCATTCTGTAATTAAGTGTTTTAACTTTTTTTGATCTGAGAGTGAAATAAGAAAACAACCTATATCTCCATTCCAAATGTGTACGTGGTACAGGAAAAAGTATCTCTATTTTCACTGGAACATGCTTTGCTTTGCCCCAGCCTCCTTCTTAAACAGTCTGTAAATGACTGATCTGCACATGCAGCTGTAGCATGTTTCCTAAGCACAGGAATATTAGAAGTTGACATGGTGAGGAGATTTAATGACCTGTATGAATGGCCTAAAACTGAACCAAACAAGATATTTCTACTCCCTTGCTTCTCGAATAAGCTCCCATAAAGTAGCACTTTCTGTACGTTGGTAGCCCTGCAAAACTGAGCAAAACCTAAATATAAGAAAAGGACCAGAATGTTGATGGAGCATGCTAATAGGCCATCATTAGCCCAAATGATCCATCTGTGCAGAAAGGGTTTTCCTGGCAGGAACCCTAAAGTTGAGTTGTTTCTCTCAAATGCTCTGTGAAGGAATCTATCTGCTACAACTGGTAATGAAGGAAGCCTAAAAAAAACAGCTACTCTTTCTTTTGAAGATTGCCTTGAATGAATACTGCAACACGTCACGATTAGTTTTGTTTATTTGCTTATTTTCTTTTTCAGGCCCTTCTGAGGGGAATATTGAACCATGCAGTAGTGTGCTGGTTTCTTGTTTCGTTTTTGGGAAAATACGGAGTGAGAAATGGCATAGGGATAGCTCTTCTTAAAAAAAAAAAAAAAGGTGTTGGAAGCAATTTCCTTTCATAAAAAAGAGGAAGTTCTGATATAAGGGTCATATTAGTAACTTCATATCCAGAACAGTTTATATATTTCACATTAAAGAATCCTTAGGAATCGTATTAGAGATGAGCTTTTTTTTTTTTTTTCCCATCTTCCAAGCAAGCTATTCTAATTACTAAATCAGGGTGTCTTGCTTCAACTTGTGCTTTTTATTCCTGCCCTAATTACTTCAGAATGATTTTCAGCACAGTGTAAGAACTTCAAAATATCTTCATATTCTGGCATCAAGCCAGAATATTCTAGTAGTTTAGATATTCTCTGGGAACATAGAAGATGTGGATTCCCAAATGCAGAGGAGAGATTTTAACCTGGGTTTTCAATCGATTGAGAACTGACCGCTAGATTACTGTACAAATATAGAAAAACATGGAGATGTGAAGTGCTGCTTTCTTTGCACCTGTTAAAAAACCAAAGTTCCTTCAGAATAACATTTGCTCAGAATCCTGTTCTTTTTGGTTCACATTAAGTGTACATTGATAGTCCTTTCCAACTCTGTGAAAAGGCAGGTTTCAACAACTGCCTGAAGAATGACTCTGTTTTGTCAGTTAATGCAAATAATAATTCATCAAATAAATGTGTAGCTCTGCTAGGACTGGTTTGAATTAAGACCATAATGATTTTTTGGAAAACATCCTTGGGTGCATTCTATAAGGTAAAAGGAAAATGAGGATTATCTAGAGACTTCTAGTTCTCTCTAATTTACCTAAATCACATACATAAACATTCTCTCTTAACACTCACAGTAAATTGTTTCAAATTAAAGAGGTCATTTCTCCTTTGAGATTGTCTGTGATTGCAAAATACTTTCTCAATCTAAGGATCAGGAGGTTGTAGCACAATACCTATGCATATATGTATAATTTGGCTTGTGCAAATATTCAAGATTTATTGTTAGGGATTTCACTGAAAAAAATAGAAAAAAATAATGATGATTATGGACAACATTTTAGTCAGTTATTAACATCAGTGGGTAAAAAATAACATTAGTCTTATGCTGAAAGTGAAAAAGTCTACATGTACCCACTTCTGGACTTTTAATGGGTCTCATTGGAATACAGATCCTCTGAGAGCTAAGGTTACCACGTGTCCAGACTTCCCCTGACGTGTCCTTCTGTTCCATCAAGAAAATTGTTTGGGAAGAAAAATAAGATTGTGCCATGCTGAGGTGAACAGTACTGCACGTACATGCTAGAAGTGATATTCCATGGACATGTCAGGTTCCCTGAACATGGACATGTACACACCATAGAAAATGCTACAGGAAAATGGCAGCTGTATTACGCTATATACTTGCAACTGCAACACAATAAGATATAGAGACACAACCTTGCTACCTCTGCTCCTCACTTTTGCAAGTTGCAAAAATGTTGGCTGAAGCACTACTTATGCTTTTCCCTTTCCAAGGAAAACCTCTGAGATATTGTAGGATCATTAGGATGTCATTTTTCATCTTGAATCATCTCCCTAGCACCTATGGATTCTCATGATTCATTTTCAGTGTGAAGGCAGAGGTTTGAAACCCCAGAAACAGCTAAGATATATAGGAAGTATCAACCCGAAGAAGGGAAATATATGTGTGTACACACACTAACCCGCAAATATATATATTTTTTAAAGGTGGATTCCAATGACACATGGAACATATCTTCTGGGATATTTTGATATAAACATGGCAGAACCTAGAGCTTCTGTACTTAAAAAAAAGAATGGGCATAGAGTTATAACCACCTCATCTGGATAGGGAAATTAGAATTCTTTTGGCCAAACCCTTCTTTATTCTTAGGAAGCCCACCAAGGAAATGCTAGGAAGATGCCTTAGGACCTAATCACCAGCCCACTGGTGATTAGTCCCTCCAATCACTAGGACACCAGCTAATTGATCAGGAACCCATTGTTCTTGCAAATGCATGACTGTAGGCAACAAAACATGTCAGGAATAATAAACTCTAAGTGATAACTGCCTGGCCTATACCTGAGGCCCAACTGTATGCCCATTGAAAACAGGACATGTCTGCTTAAAACTATAAACAAGTCCTAGCAGCTATAGAGATGATAAAACTGAAGTAAAAGAAAATTTCTGCCCGCAGGTGATAAAATAAATTCAACATGTAAGAAATCAATTGCATTCAGAAAAGAAAGCAGGAAAACAAAACACACAAAAGAAAAACTTGGAATAAAATGGCCAAATTGGTAAAGTCTGCTCAGATGTCATGCACAAGATCACTCTTGAAATGAGCCAAGGCAGTCTCAGTCAATTTTTGACAGATTAGGACAAGACGCAAGAGTGATATTGTGGATACTAACAAAACCAAGAAATCTTCAACTCAGCAAAAGATATATATGGTTTATATAGAAGAGAGATCATGATATGAATGTTCATATGCACAGTCTCTTAAAGGAAACTATAATTTTTTTTAGTGGACAAGATCTTTGATGCAGGGAGTCTGGCATCTTGCCTTTAGCAGTACACCAGACTCAGTGTTTCAGACATAGCCTCCAAAAATCTGATCATTTATGTAATGTGAAATGTAAGTAAGAGGGGAAAATTCCTTCTTGATCCTTTTGTCAATCATTAGATTGGAACATTAGATTTTTATTGCCTTTATCTTAGCATGAATAACCAATAATATTGTTACTGGCAATAAAATTAACCCAGACTTAAAAAATATCCCATTATTGGAGTTAATTCCGACCAAATGGTGTCTACAGTGCAGAATCTCTTTTTATTTATTCTACCTTTATCTGTCATTAAAAAAAAACAGTGGGGAAGGTAATAATGTCCATGGCTGAAATAAACACTGAAATTGTAAGGAAATAAATATTTTGTAATTCCTTCTCATAACAAACAAACAAGCAAACAAAAACTCGTGCTCTAAATAGACACGTTATCTCTAAATATGAGATATGATTGCTGGTCTGTAATGATAACCAGTTTTTCTGGTTCCTGACAGAAAATAGCTATTTTTTTCCTATCATATCTGAGTCAAAGCCCAAGCACTACCCTGTCCAAATTAACTGAATCTCTAATCTGGAAAAAAAAAATCATTCACTAATTCTATTGTATCAAATTATTGGATGGGTAATATTCATATTGCAGACAACCCAGGGAACGCACCCAAGGTGAAATATTATGCAAAGCACAGACTGTTTTTCAAAGAAAAGGAAACAGGAAAGGATACAGAGAAGGCAGAAAGATACAGAGGATAGGAAGGATACAGAGAAGGTAGAGTTACTAAATGTTTTCTTTGCTTGTCTTTACTGCTAAGGTTAGTTCCCACGAACTACAGAGCCTGGAGTCGAGAGAGAAAAACGGGAGAGAAGACAACTTCTGGTTGAGGAGATTTGGGTTAGAGATAACTTAGGCAAAATGCACATGCATAAATCTATGGGCCCAATGGACTTTACCTAGAAGTGCTGAGGGAACTGTTGGGGGTTATTGCTCAGCTGCTCTCCATCATCTTCAAGACGTTATGGAGAGGGAGGTGCTGGGGGACTGGAAGAAAGCCAGCGTCATTCCAGTCTTCAAAAAGGGTGAGTGGGAGGACCCAGGAAACTACAGACCGCTCAACTTCATCACCATCCCTGGAAAGGTGATGGAGCAGCTCATCCTAGAGACCATCTCTAGGCATGTGAAGGAAAAGAAGGTGATCAGGAGTATTCAGCATGGATTCACCAAGGGGAAATCGTTTGACCAACATAACTTTCTACGATGGGATGACAGGGTGGATGTCTTCTCCTTGGTGGCCAGTAACAGGACAAGGGGTAATGGGCATAAATTAAAACATAGAAAGTTCATCTCCATTTGAGGAAATACTTTTTGTGAAGGTGACAGAGCAGTGGAACAGGCTGCCCGGAGAGGTGGTGGAGTCTCCTTCTTTGGAGATTTTCAAGACCAGCCTGGATGTCACCCTGTGCCGTGTGCTCTAGGTGACCTTCCTGAGTGCAGGGGGGTTGGACGAGATGATCTCTAGAGGTTGCTTCCAACCTCAACCATTCTGTGATTCTGTTAAATATATATTTCAAAACTAGTAATACTGTGTGTTAAAATGAAGGGTGTCAGAATTTCCAAAATAAAGCAGTTGTTAGCTAAATTTTCAATAAAAGTTTCAACATTGCTGATATTATTCCTTTTTTCTCCTGCTGCTAGAATTTTCGATGAACTTTTCTTTCAAGTATGTCTCCTAAAATTTCACATTCAATGATTTTTTCATTTCATTTTTTCAACCAAATCATCGCCTATTTCTATAATTACAGCATTATACGTCAGGTCTGATATTCTTTTTTCACTAACATCTAAACAGGAAATTTCTCTCAAAAAACTCCACATACTTATATTTTCAGGTGCAGATAATTTGTTTTAATTGTTACCTACACCATGGAAAAAAAACGTTAATGATTGATTGTAATGATTTGTGTTAATGAAATTGAGGAGAAAGCTGTTACACTCAAGCAAAATGGGCACAAATATTTATCAGTATTCTATCAATCTGATGATAGGTCAGTTAAAAGCATGTTAAAATTTTCAAAAGTAATCTAACTTTGCCCTCTCTTTCCATAAGAAAATTCTCATGCCTTTAGATGTATTTAAGGCCCTACATCTCTGCAATATTTTGTGTAGATAAAGTGACAGGATGTGATAGGTGACCATTTCAATACGAAATGCAAAAGCACAAACTTTTAGAAAGCTATCTGGCCTCTTTCAGATAGTTATTCGGAATGTGGATCTAAGCCCAGTCCTGACATATGTTTTACAAGTCCAGAAAAATTAAATAAACTTTCACAGATTATCAGCCACTTATTTAGCCTTGAATTTTAATAGTTTGAAAATGTATAAAAATGAAATCAAAACTTTTGCCTAGCATGAGCAGCTGGTGTCAGTTGGTTTTCCTAAACCCAGCCAGCCCATCAATACTGCATTTCTTCCAGTTCTTCTGCAGCAACAGTTATGACCCATTTATGGCAGGATATGAAGGGTGATGAAGTTTTCCTATGAACTTCCAGAAGGCTAAAAGGTAACAGAGATGACATGGAAAGTGAAAAGGCATTGCCTTGATTTAGTATTGAAGAACAATATGTAATCAGAGTATGTTCTACAAATACAGTATTAGGATAGAACATTAGCATTCTTTGCAAAGTTCTGAGAGGAAGTTTTTTTCAGAACAAAAGTAAGACAATCAGTTATTCTTCATGCTAAACTCTTTTTTATTAAGAAAGAAAGAAAAAAGGAAAGAAAAAGATGGAAAGTTTAGTCAGAGAAGTTTTTCCATATAATTTGAGAGAGTTGAAGATCTCTATACAAGTTTCATTAAACTGGATTCTTCAATCTGTCACTGCCAGTGATACTGCAGCACTGTCTCTGTTCTCAGTGCAGTGGGCTGCGATATTTTATTTCATACATAATTTCATATTTTGAAATGTATAGTCTTCCATCATACATCCAACAAATTGCCCTGTACAACATTAACATGTGGTCTGATACTGTAAGATTGCTCAGTAAAGAAAGTAAAAGAGAGCAATCTATGAAAAACTAGGTAGCCTCACTTCATTGCTCTGCTCATAATGGGGAAAAAAGTTTACAACCTACTGCCCTTTTGCTCTGCTCTCTGAGCACTCCTATGCTCCAAAAATGTCCCCAAAATTCAGTGAAGCAATGGGGCTTGTGCTGCCAAATTTCATTTGATTCCTTCCGCAAGATTACCTTAGCACATCTGGTAAAAATTAGATAAACAGATTAGTTACGGTTCTGTTTTCAGTTAATTTCTTGAAGCCTCTGCCCTCCCTTGTCTATTGCAGAGGAAAGGCATAAATTTCTGATAGGAATAAAGATTCTCATTACTGGTCCTGATTAGATACTGCACAGCCAGTGTCGAGTCTAATTTGATTTCAAGAACTCCAGGTCGATAATTGTGACAACAGTAGCATGTGCTGATGATGCAGCTCAGCTGAGAGCACTGCTTTTCCAATAAAGAGAGGCTCTGTAATCCACAGAAATATATCACACACTTGCAATTTTAATGAAACTGTAATCAGCCTAACCCCAAAAACATTTCAACTGTGTTATGCTGTGTAAAATTATTTATTTGGTGACCTATAAAGCAAGAAAAGTGCTTCTTAAAATGCTCAGGCATGAACATTTTTTTTTCTAGGTTTTAACTCTTTAATGTCTCTCTTCTTTTCTCTCTCTGATTGTAAGACACCTGGTAAGTATAGAAGAGCTGCTTTAGGGTAACACATAAAAATATTAATATACTATTTTCTTTTGCACCTTGCAGCTTACTCACTGCTCTAGAAAGAAAATAGAGAGGCCTTACCATGTCTAGCACAACCACATGTGAAGCCTGTGAGTATCTATCAATCAGCATTGCCACCTGCATTATTTTGGAAAGGACCCTTTCATATTTCCAAAGCTGTGCTACACCTTAATTTAAGGACAGGACACTACTGCTATTTTGCAATTAAAAAAAAAAAAAATCCAGGCCTAAACAGCAAAGCTTTCAACATCCAGTTTGCAAGGAAGTCACAAGTTTTTGAACTAAGGCCCAGCAGTGAAAATCGGGGAAACTATCACCTGAAGAAAAACCATTTGTTACTTTCTTTGCTTGTGATTTCAAGGTTGATTCAGTCAGAAAGTTCTTCCTGCATTGCAGATAACAACCTTTTTTTCAAGAGACACAAATCCTGTACCTTTTGTTCCTACTAACTTCTAAGTGTTAAGTAAATACCTGATCTTGCCCTGCCTGAGTTCACACAGAACCTGAAATCTTAACTGAGTTCTGCTCATCTCATTCAGGTGCCCATGACGATATTCAAGATATCAAGATATTCAAGATGATATTCACCCTGAGAACAAGAAATGTATATCGAGGGAAAAAATCATCTTCTTTATTGAATTCCTATTTTAAAAATCTAATGAATTTGGAATGTTAAATGTTAAGTCCAAAGTTGGTGCAGTTTTAAACATGGGATTCTATTCCCAAAATGCTGGGAATTGAGAGCTTAAAATAAGATAATCATAAGCTGTCAAGAAAGGGCTAAATTCCTTCCAAGAGCAAATCATGACACTTTCAAGGTCTACAGTTCTGTCGGACTGGCCCAGCAGAGGTTATTAAGTGGTTTTTCCAGAGTTTGAATCTAGAAATAGCAAAGGTTTTACACACACCCCGTGTAAAACTCCCAGTTCTTAAGAGTTTTACTCATAATGAACATTACAATGACAAGTACAACAATTTCTATTCATTAAGTCAAGTCTGCCAAGCAAACAGGGCGCATTTTGGGTAGTACACCCATAATTTCCCATTTGAACCCCCTCAAGTATGCTTTCATATTTGAATTCCCTCTGCATAGCTATAGTGCAAACTTATACGTATATATGTATGTATAAGACTAGACAGGTGTTTACTTAAATGAAATTTAAATAGATGCTTAGGCTCTTTCTACTACATTTTCAGTGTTCATTTCAGAATGACAAGTTGTGCTCTAAAGCATCATAATAGTGTACACTGGAAAAGAACTAAAGCACTGCACTTTAAGATAATTATAATCATTAATAGTTCCTAGTTTCTTAGGAAGAGTAATATTTTTTCTGATTTCAGAAAATATTCTGATTCAGTAAGAGTGCTCTTGACACTATTAGGGTTCAGACAAAAATGAATAGAGCCATTTAATTAATTACTTTTTTATTAAGTGCAAGGATTTTATACTCTCCCTATTACAGCTGACTTTCATTCTCTTGATATTTACCGTATCTTTTAATCAAACAATGACCAGAAGGCAACCCACTTACAGCTATCAGAAACATTGTGAAACTGAATTCTTTTGCAGCTACGAACTGTGAATAAGAACATTCCACTACAGAAGGAACGATTTCCCTTATAAAAACTTTTCTGGACTTTTTATATCCATCTGATCATTTCTGTTCCTAATTGTGGTGTTGCCATCTGAAGGTCATATGGCTGTGTCCGAGTTCAATAAATGGCACATTTCTCTTTTAATATAAACACTACATCCCTGCTGAGATGAATGTTGTAGTGTCTGTGTTGTGCAAGCTGTGGTTCAGCTCATTCGCCTGCTTTCATGAACAGGAAATTAGAGTGAGGAGAGTGAAAACAATATAGTGGTCTATTCACCTCCCCATAAGTTTTTGGTGTTTTTTTTTCTTTTCTCAAAATAAATAAGGACATTTGACCTTTTTCTGAGACAACATGGAAATCAAGACACATGATGATCTTATGCATTTCCCCTGAGGTGACTATATCCACTTCTCACAAAAAAATCCTGCCATAAGAGTAGCAAAACTTTCATGCCAGCCCTAAAAACAGTTAACCCAACAGTCTAGCTTTTCCTCTTCTTGGGCCGGGGGAGAGTTTACAAGCCTTTCACCGATAAGAGCATGGAAATCTCAGATGGGAATGACTCCTCTGCTCTGCACAAGGATGAGGAAGGAGCAACTTTGCTCAGGTTCTGCACGAACCAAGGGGTCATGTTATCACTGTGTGTGGCTCTAACATGGGATGACAAAGGAGTAACTTCAGCTGATGAGATAAGAGGAGGCTATGCCTGCTATACTATGAAAGCAAAACTTTTGACTTGGGGGTTAAAATACTAGGCAGATAGTACATTAGATAGTAAGTATAGGGTGCAGTCTGTGTGCGACTGCACAGCGACATTTGTTCTTCCTGGAATGCTTCCAGATGTAATTTTCATCAGACCTCAGAAAAGACAGAGTTGTAGCCATTTGCAGTCAACTGCTCAGCTGTATCACAGGCTAGATCTTGTTGAAAAGCAGGGAAAATCAGAGTGTTAGACTCTATCAATTCAGCCTGTTGACAGCTGAGGACAAGACCCTTCCATTTACCAAAGAGGCTGCTAATTAAAGCAAAGGCAGTAGGAGAGAAAAGGGAGGATGCATTTTGATTGCAACTGTACTGAAGATGCTATGATTTGAAAAACATGAAATGTCTAGAAACAAACAGAAAAGAAAATGTAGAAAACTGGCGGAGTATAATCTGTGTCAAAAAAAGGACAAAAACAAAACCAAACAAAACAATTATTCCACCTTCTGATAAACCTACCAGCTGTGTTCCCAGTCCCTTTGCTTGTTCAGCCTGCTGTAGGGAATCCTCTCCTCCTCATTTCTCTGTTCCCTGTGTAGCATTGTGCTAGAATTTGAAATTCAATATGCCAACCACTGAGTCACAAACACATAGTACTGGTTTGGCTTTTTTGTTTTGTTTATGTTGTTTTTATCTTGCTAGCTTCACAGACTACTCATGTAAATCTAGTAATTCCAAAATGGAGAAGAGGATATTAATGCAAAAGACAGATTCCTGTCACTGTGAGTTGAAGGTGCTGGAACACAAGCCCTGGAGCTACTGGAGGTCAGTCCTAACAAACTGTAGTGTATCAGTGTACTTTCCCCCAATATATACCCATTGAGGCATCTGCCTGATATCTCTCATTCTGCCTCAGTTCAGCTCTGCCAGAGAATATTTGATCAATTGTGAACATATTCACAACTGGCATTCCCTTAAATGTCTATGGAAACTATTTTAACCCCCCTATCAGGTCAATCTACTGGCAATTCATTTAAAGAAAGGAAAGAGCATGTTCAAAATATATTGGGTGAAGTTTTCTGGCTTGTGTTCTTCAGGAAGCAAATTCTGGCTCTTAAAGTCTATGACTCCATGAAGATGGAATGATGTGCCTTCATGACAACACACACATGTTCTTAAAATCATCATAAATGCCTGGCTTTTATATTTACAGTTTCCTGAGAACTTGTTGTTCAGTAGTGGAATCTCTGTAGATAGCCTTAAAGTGAATACAACTCAATTTCACTTTAGAGCTTATCAGATAGTCTTTTAAATAACTTTCTGCTTCTCATCATGCAAAACTTCTACTCATGGGATATGGAAGGCTTCAAAACAGGACTATGGAATTTTTAAAAGAAAGATGAAACAAGCAAACAACAGTAACGACAAGTTCAAACCTTTCTTGCTTTAATGAAATATTGACTGTAAAGCTGTGTTAGTTTAAAATCTGTAGCCAAAAAAAAGTACTTTTTTTGTTTTCAACATAAATTTTCTCAGTCCTTGAGATCCTGGACTTTTCAAGGGACATGTGGCTTTACCATGCAGTAAAAGAGAGTGTCTGAGGACTTTTAGAAATTATTTTGCAATTTCAAACATTTAGCTCAAAGAAAAAAAATTGTGGCTGTAATGAAAAGGTAAAGCCAAGATGGTACAGGGAATTTCTTATGTGCAAAGAACAAATCCTGGGACAAATCCATTTAAAAAAAAAAAAAGCTTACTTTTGAAGTTCATCATTTTTATAGCTAANAAAAAAAAAAAAAAAAAAAAAAACTTACTTTTGAAGTTCATCATTTTGATAGCTAAATCAGTGGTTGTTGATGGAAATGTTGGAATTTCACTCGGGAGTAAAGGTCTGAATTCTGGCAAGTATATCATTTTTGTCTTTTAACACTGACAAGGCTGAATTTGGCAATTTTGCACAGCTCTTATTCAACATGTGAGCATATTCTGGCACATGTGGAGGTGAGAGACGCAATTCTTACAGGTGAGATATCCCGTTTTAACTGTGAGAAGACCGGAGAGAAAGATAAGTCAAGACAAAGGAAAGATTCATTCACTACATAGCACTTTCCTCAAAACTTTCTGAGTCTGTATGTGGTGCCTCTTTGGCCCTGGGACGAGATTATTAGATTTTTTATATCTCTTTTGCAAGCTCAAAGCTTTGAAAATAGCCAAAGGATTATGCTATTATCTTCTAGAGTGGACTTCCTGCAATGTGATGCCAGATGTCTATATGTGGTGGACAGGAGATGAGATATGTAGAGACCTGAAACAATCTCAGCGAGCAGACTGAGTTCACAGGGAGATTTGATGAAGGGGATCTAAAAGCGAACCATTTGGTTAACTATGCCTTCCCTGGAGAAAATTATTTGACTCCAGAAAGAAGTCACGATCAGACGAGCATATGCATAGTATCGATGATCAGAGGACTAAGATCCTGCATCATCCTTTAATATCAGTGCATGAAGGCAGATTTTTGAATGTGCCAGCCCTGTGTACCCCCTTCACCCTCCAATGGCAGATCTCACACTCAAGTTTACCACCCATTGTATAAAGAAGTACTGCAGTTATTTCTTCCCTTTGCTTCCTTTTACTGTGGGATGTTCTACCAGGTTTAGTGTTGTGGAGCTGGTCAACAGCAGTAATACTACTGCCTCCATGTTTTCACAACCACTCGTCATATCGTCTTTTACCTGTTTCTTCTCCAAACCTGAAATGTACCAATCTATTTTTGAAAAATAAAGAACCTCATACGCACAAAACAAAAACAAAGAAACAACCTCCCTAACAAACCCAAGAGTATTTTATGTTTACTAGACGTGACATTTATCTCACAGCAGTGTTAGGCAAATACAATTTCCCTTGATTTCTTATAACAACTGCTAGTTTTGTCTTGTGTAAAAGGCAAAGTATTCAGAGATATTATTTTCACTAAGATAATTAACTAAATAGTTATATCTGTAATTCAACAGCAGTTTTAATATGTACTAGTAATATACAGTATCTCTTCGGGCATTCTCTTCATCTCATCCTAAAAACTTAATAGTGTCATGTTACATTAGAAAAAATATGGTACAATTATTGACAAAAACTTCATAAGAGAGGATGATAGTAATAATACCTGGGGGAAATTTCTGTTTCTCTAAGTACTGAGGCATAAGACAATAAAACCAATATGATATTTATTTGAACAAAATAGAAGAAGTCTTTTTGCTAGAGTCTGATCCTCATCAGACTTTTCTACCCTTTGTTTAAGATGCAATCATGCTTTGGGGGAGAAAAAAGCAAGATAAGATACTAGCTGTGGTCAAAGCATGTGGGAAAAAAAAAGATACTGATCAGCTACAGATTTTTTACTTTACTCCCTGGAACTGGAGTGAGGAATAATAGATTGAGCCTGCTGTGTCCTCACAGCTTCATGAGGAGCATTTAGCCCCTGAGAAACTCCATCACAGTTATGTATGAGTAGGGGAAGGGTGGAAATACAAATGTCTTTATGGCTCTTAACAAATACTAGGGGGAGAAATACTGTTTGGACTGATTCAGCATTCAATGTCTTTGCAGTTAAGTAATCCCCCGGAAAGCTTGTGAGAGATGGATTTAATCATTGCAGTACTCGTGTTACAGATGAAGAAACTCAGGGCATAGGTAACCAAGGAAATCACTACATAGTAAACTTGGCACTGAATTACAGCATGTCCACTACTACAGGGTAACTTCTGGATGTTGCTTCCTCTGTTCAGGCTCTCTCTCATTCATTATGTACTTGTGCAGCTAGAGGGGATTAGCTAGACTGGGAAAGCTAGAATGGGAAAGAAGATTTTTTTATTATTATTAAAAAAAAAAAAAAAAAGATGTAAAAGTACCTTAGAGATACAGATAATATAATTAGATTTTCAGGCAAAGCTTTTGAAGATATTCAGCTGCATGATTAGGAACTTTAGTTTCCTTTCTGGAAATGTCTTTTCCTATTTTATAGATTNTTTTTATTATTAAAAAAAAAAAAAAAAAAAGATAAACAACAAAAAAACAAAAGATAAACAGATAAAAGATAAAAACAGATAAAAGATAAAAAGATAAACAACAAAAAGATAAAAAGATAAACAACAAAAAAAACAGATAATATAATTAGATTTTCAGGCAAAGCTTTTGAAGATATTCAGCTGCATGATTAGGAACTTTAGTTTCCTTTCTGGAAATGTCTTTTCCTATTTTATAGATTCTTCTCAATTTCTAATTTCAGTAACAAGTAGTCAGTCAGATCTCTTTAAATTTCACCACATCTTGCCTGTGGAACTTGGTAGATATTGATGGTTTCCCTTCTGCATGTTTAGTAGCGACAGTCATTCTTTCGAGTTTGCCAGATGCCATATAGATTAGTGGCAGAGGCAGGAGCAGAACACAGAACTCAGTATCTAGTCCATCCTTCATGCAATCACCTACTACATATATTGTGCCTGTACTGTAGTCTAAACATTGTTCATCTTCTATTTAAAGTACAATAAGGTGAAGGAAAATGTGATGAATGTTTATGGCACATGGCAGGCTATCTTTTGACTCAATCTCTTGGAAAATAATACAGCAGTCATATTTCTCATTTAATTCTTTGTGCTTCATTAAAAAAAAACACTAAATAAAAAGTGAGGACATTCTTTGCTTCAATTTTAACTGCCTTATCCAAAAAACAAGCATGTTCTTGCTCTAGTTTCTTTATTTTGCATGCAGAGAAACAATTCTCTTACATGACAGCTCAGCTGAGGGAGTCTCTCATTTTGCATTTTCTTCAGAAACACATTCTTTTACCAATTACCCTTTTAAGACAGCTTAAGTTGATTGGCCCATTTGAATCATCTGAGGCAATGGACAATTTGGACAAATAATGTGTTGCCTCTTGTTTTGTTTTGTTTTTCTTTCCTTTTCTTAACTGCTTCTCAAGACTGTAGCAAAATAATTATTAACTATTCATGAGTTACTTGTATGACCTAGTTCTAATCTTCACATCTTATATCAGGCACAGATTCAACAAGGAGAGGCAAGAGGCTGTAGTCAGCAGCCTAATTCCAACCAGTGTTAATTACAATGTCGCTTTGTAATGGATTTCATGTTTTTGTTTCAGGTACTGCCTACCATCCTACCTAATAGAAAGAGATGTATGTTAGGCCATACGTTTCAAAGATGGACGTTAAATGCAGGAGAGCTAAGACTGAAGCCAGAAATGATTAAATAGCAGGTCAAAGGAAAAGGAGACAGAGGAGAAAAGGTGCTCACTGGAAAACTTGAAGAAACAGGAACAATCCAGAGTTCTTATACTAATAACGACATTACTACTGTGAAATTACTTTTATCTGAGTAGCTTACTATCTCTCCAGTTTGGAATCTCTTTTAGAATTATCAGTCTTCACCTTCACTCTTTTTTTTTTTTCCTTCAAAACTTCCCGTTCTTTCAGTACAAGGATGGATTAGCAGCAATCAAGCAAGGGCAAGATCTGAACTTCTGACCTTTTGACTGTTGTACATCAGTCTTGCTTCTGCTTTCTTCTCTTCAGATTTGTAGATGAGTTGGTATTCCAACTTTTTTGCCAGCCAGTCTTTCAACAGATGAGCTTGCAGAAAGAAAATGTTGCCATAATAGCATTTTAAAAATACCACTGGCAATTGCTGATATGACAGTACTTTCAGCAGAAATACTTCTCCTTTCCAGATGGGCAGAAACTTGTCACTTTTTTCATCTAAGTTTCCTACCATGTGATGCTGACACACATCACTTTTTTTTTCCCCTAATGCCATGTGAATATCAAATTTGTAACCCTTTCCCTTAAATATCTTAATATCTTAAAATATAAATAAAAGCTATTGAAAGCCTGCAATAACTATTCCTATAATACATAGTTGGCTTGGATACTTTTATTACAGCAGTTCAGTCCAACGACACTATCACTGTATCATGCCCTCAATTCTGTAGCCATTCTCTTTCTCTTCCCCACTGAAGGGCTTCAATATACCATGTTGACTGACGAGGTTAGGCTTCTCTGTGATGGAAAAACAAAAGTTATGCCTTAGGGCATGGAAATGGGAACGCATATTCCATTTTCACTAGAAATATGTCATAAGTAGGCTATTGACCAATGAGCAAAAATGTTTCCTGCAGTGCCATTTTAAACAAGAATTAGCACTCCTCAGCCTCGGACCTTGCTTCAGAAGGGGAATCCATGCTGTGGATCTTCCTGGAAAAAATCATATAATATATTGTCTACCTAATATCTAAAAGAGGAACAAATTCAGATACAGTCCTTTTTCAGGTCTCCTGTTGTCTTCCTTAGTATAAGCTTTCATGCAACACCAACCTCCTTCAAAAACTTTCTAGAGAGATCTTGGGGCTTTAAAGCCCCTATGAAGGCATCTTTTTATAACCTGTGATAGCTACCTAAATGTTCTGGATTTCTGTTAATGTGGCTTAGGATCTCAAGTTCTGTTATCATAAAAAACTCTGTTGTAAGATTTTTTTAGACGGATAGATATTGCTTCAGAAGGTGATTTTAGCTGATTTTGAAAGAGTCTTGTTTAATAAAATTCCAAGCCTCTTCTGACAGACTTCACAGTTTCTGAAGGTGAGGAATTTCCAATGGCATTCATGGAAATAAGTCACGTCCTAAAGCTTAATGCCTGAATTTCAAGCATTCATTAGAGAATATTTAGCAAATTAGTTAATTACCTAGTGGATTCAGTATTTCATTAAATGCAAATGTTTGTGAAGGTATGGCATATTAAAAGGTCTGAGATAAGAAGATGGCTGCTTAGTGACAGTTTGAGGTCTCTTCGGTGTGAGAGAGTATCTGTATCTCTGAGTATGAGAACTCTCTCTCTATGACTGCTCAGTCCCTGAAACTCTGGCAAAGAGCAATATAGAGGGGTGTTTCAAAGGACCTAAAACATCACTCACAAAATACAGTCACTAATTTGTCAACAGCAGTTTCATAAAATAAATTTTCCACTTCAGTTCCTTATAAATTGTCAAGAAAGAAAGCATGAAATTCTTTTATTGATTTGTTCAAAATGTCTTGGTGTTTCCTCCAAAATTCACTTTTTGTCTGTATTTCTTTCATGCTAAGCTTATCACTCACTCCCTACCATCCCAAGACTATGATGCATTAGCCACGCAGAATTATTTCGGTCTTGTGTCCAATATTTCTTGGGCAAGACATCTGACATGGGAGTCCTGAAAACAACACAAAACCTAATCTGCTTTCTATAGTTCCATTCTCAAAGGTCAGGGATCAGGGAAGAGGTATTGTCATGTGTATACCCCGTTGTTTAGTTTCATGGTTTATGTAGCTGCACATATTACAGCAGTACTCATTTACGTTGTTTAAGCACAGAAGAAACCAAAATTCACATCCTGCCCTAGTTTAACTGAACCTCCAATTCAAACAGCACTTTCAGAAAGTGCTTAAAGCTAGTGATCCTTTTTTTTTTTGTAGATATTAAGCTTGTTTGTTAGCTTTGCCCTGGAAAGTGGGGAAAAAAAACTATGTGGATGAATGCAAAGCAAATGCATTAAAACAATTGGAACAGCTCTTTGTGAAAAGTGCTTTGCTCAGCAGTAAGGATAATGCATTAATATTTCCAGGCTAAAAGGAGTTGGAGAAGAAACCACTTGCAAAAAAAAAACAAGCCAGAGTATGCTCAACTACTGGGCCTTAAATGTTTCAAAAATTTTGGGAAGGTTGGGCTGCTTCATGCCAACAATTGTTGCTTTTTGGCATTCCAGCCCTCCTCTGGCATACCAGCTGCATACGTGTGTAACAGTATAAATTCATCAGTCGAGGGTACGAGGTCAGTCTTCTCCTAGCTGATTCCCAATTATCTATTACTCTTCCAAGAGAGAGTTCTTATAGGAGCATCAATAATGTTTAGGCAACTATTTGGACTGACTTTGAAATAAAGTTATCCTGTAATATACAGGGGAATTAAGAACAATGAAATCATGCAGTTTCATAAACACGTCATTATCTGCATTAAATTGTGGCAGTATATAACAGTGAGATATTTTTTTCCTATTACAACACGTACAGGATGTAGTAGAAATGTGATATCCACACCAGATATGGATAAATTGTCTTAAAACATCACTATCTTAAAATATACAGTATTCTTTTTGCAGTAAAATGAGTCAGACATTAAGGTGAATAATAATGCCACAGAGAGACATCAGCTGTAGCTGATAAACATGAAACCAATTTTATAATCAAATAAGTTTGCACAAACAGGTCACAGTAAAAATAATCAGCAGTAACACCATCAATATTTAATAGCCTATTTCTCAGCCAGATTTGTCAGACTTTTGCTGGTTGTCATGAACTGAGGCCATGGATGTCCACTCTCCATCCATTGCTTTAGTTTAATGTAAGCTACCTCCACCCAAGCAGGATGTGAATTTTGAATAAGGAATCAAGGCCCTCAACTGGGCTGTTCCTTTGACATATTTGGGTGTTCATCTCTCCATCTATTACACTCCATAAATACAGCATCTAACCTCAAGATTTATGAGATGATCTTTGATGGAACCTTATGTAGGTCTCATTTACTTCCATAATTTTAAGTAGCATTTAAGGATGACTAAACAAAACTTTACTCTTCCTTATCAGTCTCTCATTTTTTTAAGTAGAAATGTCTCTCCTACACTGTCATTTACAGTAAACATCTTGCTACCACCAGAGATTTCATATATCAAATATTTAGTTTGTTATCTCAGGCCTCCTCAAATTTCTGTCTTTTTTTTTATCTGTATTATCTTCAGACATGAAATGTCAGTGATCTCTGTCATCTCTTTCCATCCATTGCATTTAAACATAAAGTCTTTCTAACATAAGCCACGTCACACCATTAAAAGCTCCTTTGTCATCTTTATGCAATAGAAAGTATATTGATTTGCATTTCACTCCAACTAAACATACAATTATGAGCAAATAACTTACATGAACTGCAGTTGTAAATTGAAAAATTTCCATCTGAATGTACGCATTTATTTTAGGCAAATTTTAGAAAGAAAGGGTCAAAAATGGTCAGAATTAAATTCATGTTCACATCCAAATGAATATTCATAGGAAAAGTTTCCAGTGCTCCATCTAGCAGAATACATAACAAAGTAAAACTTATCACAGTCATTTCTCCATAGAATCTGATGATCCAAATCCTTTTGGAAAGATTAGAAAAACTGGCCACTAATTTCTAAATACCTCTGAGCCAGTTCCTGTCAAGGAGTATCTATAGGAGAGTAGCTTTGGTCCTGCTCACTATGGCTGTTGTTCTCCCATGTTGAATGCTTGTTTGGTCAAGGTCTTGCTGACTAGAAAAGGTAGAAACTTGTACAGGCTCTCCTAACTCCCTTTGGTAAATTTTGCCTTTTCTCCTACAATCAGAAGGTGATTCAGGTTGGAAGGGACCTCAGGAGGTTTCTTGTCCAATGTCTGGATCTGTTTAGCTTGGGGAAGAGAAGATTGAGAGGGGATCTGATAAATGTGTACAAATACCTGAGGGAAGAATGTAAAGGGGATGGGGCCAAACTCTTCTCCTTGGTGGCCAGTAACAGGACAAGGGGTAATGGGTACAAACTGAAACACAGGAAGTTCCATCTCCATGTGAGGAAGAACTTCTTTACTCTGAGTGTGACAGAGCTCTGGAACAGGCTGCCCAGAGAGGCTGTGGAGTCTCGTTCCCTGGAGATCTTCCAAACCCGCCTGCTGCGACCCTGTGCCACGTGCTCTGGGTGTCCCTGCTGGAGCCGGGGGGTTGGACTAGATGATCTTCAGAGGTCTCTTCCAGCCTCAACCATTCTGTGATTCTCTGATTCTGTGATTCTGTCTTGCTCCAGCAGGATTGGCTCTGCGGTCAGACCAGGTTGTTTGGGACTTTAGTGAGTGAAGTCTAAAAAGCCTCCAAGAATGGAATCTGCACCTCTCTGGACAACCCTTTCCACTACTTGATTGTGCTCAGATGGATTTTTTAACCTCTTATATCTCATATAGGATCTTCCCATGTTTCCATTTCTCAATCTTTGCCATTTATCTCAACAAAAAATTTCTCCAGCCATACCATGTACCATGCAGTACATAAACTGAATAGCTAAGTAACCTATATATGTAAAACTAAGTAAGTTTTAATATGAAAAAATCCTCCTAGGACACAAAATTTTAAGACACACACTTATGTCACTGACTTACAGTCTGACTTTGGAAAATAAGGAACAGGAATAGGACTGAGGAGTAAATAACTAGTTGATTTTCCAGTGGAATGGGATAATTCAGGGAAACTTTTATAAAGGAAATATGTGGGAAGTTGGAAATGTCACTCATAAGGGTCTGTTTTTCATACTCTACATATAGGCTATAAGTCCATCAATAGCTTACTATTTCCAGTTCTGATATTTATTTTATATTTTTAAAAGAAAGTTGACTAGGTGGAGAGTCTTTGTAAAGAAATAGGCATTTTCAAGTTAGGAGGTAGGTATAGGAATTCTTTATGATTTTGCACTACTCTAATTGCATTAAATTTCAGATGAGATAATTGTGAAGCTCTGATTATGCAAACTTGTTAGAGTTCACCTGTATACTATATACACTAAATAATATATATGCACATTAATACATAATCTTCCCTGAGAAAATAACTGGAGAATTCCATAATTTCAGATTTTTTGTCCTAAATTCTGTTATACTATTTTGAAAAATCAGTGCAAAGAATTGAATTCCATTCTTAAATATTCTCATTAATATTATGCTGAAAACAAAATACACACCTTATTTTATATATAATGATAAAATCTCCTTGCAATATGCTTTACCTATTACCTACCTTTTGCTATGTTAAAAAGTGACTCAAACTATTAATTTTGTTCCTAGTCCTGCAAGCCCTTCCTCTCTCTTTTTCTTTCTTTCTGGAGGAAGAAGTAAGTACACTGCAAGATCAGACTACAACGTATCCTGATTTGTAATAACCTCAGCAAGGGGGCTGCAATTTGACAGATCTGCAGCCATAATCAGTTTAGAGATGTCATTCATGAACCAGATTGGAGATACGATTTCACAGTTAATAAGTTCAATACAGCTAGAAAATTTAACTTGTATAAAACACTGTGAAATGTCTTCTCAGCAGCAAAGGCTACAATGGACATAAAAGAACTGTCCTTGTCCAATTTCTCAGAGAATATGAAATGTAGCCCAATGTCACAGGCACAGTTTCTCAAGGGTACTTATGCTCCAACCTCTCTTTTACGTCAAAAAGACATAAGAAAAGAAAAGAAAAGAAAAGAAAAGAAAAGAAAAGAAAAGAAAAGAAAAGAAAAGAAAAGAAAAGAAAAGAAAAGAAAAGAAAAG